>DWJA01000052.1:0-12929 GCA_018248675.1 Gesta gesta | reverse complement strand
AAAATAAGACCACTATTTAACGCCTAAAGACCATAAAAATTGTTTTAGATCAGGGAGACGACGGTGTCATATCTGATGACACAGTTTGACCGCCGGCAACATATATTATTTGTAAATTTTTCAATGGTCCTATTATACTACATCAGAAGAAAAACAAATCAAAAATATTATCTTATAGATAGAAGTGTGTAAATTTTTTTTTACTCTTCATTTTGCGCATATGTCAAAGCGTATGTTGTTTATTTTACAATTTTAAAAATAAAAAAAAATATGTATGAAAATGGTTAATTTACAGAAAAAACGCTTTTTTTAAAGGATTTTATGGGCTTTTAAATTTAAGTAACACTTAAAATAGTTTTTAATCAATACTATTTTTTTTCTATTAATGGATTGATCAATAATCAATGGTTTAAAATTTTTCTTTATTGAACCCCTATGAACCGCTTTGTTCTATTAGTTTTGTTGTTAAAGATTCTATGCAATGAAAAATATTTTAAAATTCGAAAGGTATACTTTCTCGAAAACAATTTTTGTAAATGTAAAAACTTGATCAAAACTGGTAAAGTATATTTAAAAGAAGTTAGACTTGTCTTTAAAGAATAATTCATTTGGATTTGGGGATAAATACTGTTTAAATAGTAGTTTTTTTTGGGCCATACAAAGTTAAAGTATTTTAAAATTGATAATTTGAACTTCGATGATAAAATTTATTTTTCAAATGCCTCTCAAGTTGACAAAATATTTTTAAGGGTGTATTTTGTATTTGAAGACTTAACATCTAAAAATAATTACAGATCATTAACCGATAAAAAAAAGTTTTATTGGTATGAAAGTTTTAAGTGGCCTGAAAAATCGTCTTTTAATATCAACTCTATATCTTTGAAGTGTGATGAGATCAAAGCTCGAAAAATTTCTATTAACGAAAATTTAAGAAGAATAGTAGACAAAAATTTTCATAAAATTGATAAGTGTATTCAGGACTTTGGGCGAGATAAATTTTTAAACCAAGTAAAATGTGATGGAAATTTTGATCTTTTTTATTTTCAAAAACATTTAGAATGTCTTAAAACTCTTCAAAAATTCGTTAAAAATTTTGAATATTTTAAATTAGTAGAAGATGATTTTTCAGGTGGTACTATTAATATGAAAACCACTTTGAAGATATCAGAGCTTAAAAATTTTTTTAAAGATAAGTTCAAAGAAGATCTAGAACAGGAAAGTAATAATTATGATAAACTTACATCAAAAACATTTAAATCATTCGAAACATTAATTAATGATTGTTTTACTAATTTTGTGAGTTATATGTTAAAGAGTGATATTTTTTTGCCGATATCAGATTATTACAGCACAAATTTATACCGTAAGGAATTATATGATTGTGTTTACAGTGTGGTTAAAGTAAAATTTTTTGAATATGAGATGGCCGAACTAAAAGAAAAATATTTGGTTTTCGAAAAAATAATTGTAGATATTATTAATTGTTTAAAAGAAAAACAAAGAGAATTAATAAGAAATATTTGTGAAACAGATTTGTTTTATAACCATTTTTCTCAATTACTTGGTAAACAGATCAAAACTTTAGATGACTTTATAATTGTTGAAAAAATAGTTTGTGATTTTCATAATATGTTAGAATATAAAATCAATATAGGCTGTTCGCTTTCTAGATCATTTATTTCAACCTATTATCGTTCTCCTATTTTTATCGATGACTACGACTGTAGTATCATTAGAGGAATTGAAATAAAACTTGCGGACGGATTTTTGGACAAATTTGGCTCTATTAAAGCTTATGATGACAAAGGAAAAGTTGTCAATTTTATAGCGAGTGAACACTTTTTTTTTGGCGAAAACCGAACATTAAACACCACTTCTGAAATTTTAAAACAATTAAATATCAAAGAAATTGAGGTTATAACAGAGAAAAAATGCAAAAGAATAAGATTTAAAGTCGAAGATTATCTTAATAGTTAAAATTAAGTCATTAAAATTTTATTTATTCATATCAAATTTCTTTAATTATAAAAGAAATATTCTTGTTTTGTCCCTAGGCTCTATACAAGCCTTTTAATTATTAAATTACCCTTATGTTAACTATTTCCATCAAATTATATTCTAACAATTTAATTTATAAAGTTTGCCTAAATTAAAAATTTTATCATTTTAAATCTTTTTAATTATAGATTTTTAATCAAAACGACAGATGAATCTTTATTAAATGCGTGAGACTCAGATACGTAAATTGAATAGTATCTCTTCAGAATATTGATCCAAGATATCAGCCGTGATGGTTCTGATAGTTATAAACTATATAAGGGTACTCCCTTCAATAAAAAGTTCACCTTGTAGGTCTAATGTCACAACATCATAAATTTTTAAGCCTTAATGTGATTATAACTTTTTTTTTCATATTATTGAGTGTTATAAGTAAAAATGAATTAAAATTGCTAAATCAATTATGAACTACATAGAATACTTTTAAAAACAAAAAAGATTTTATTTTAAGGACAAAATTGCATTTATCACTTCATGATCTGCATTAAAATCTTCTTGTGCCATCACAAGGAATTTAGAAAGTATCATTAAAATTGAATCCGCCTGTAACTTATCTTCAGTTAAAGCCAGTTCTGCATCTGACAAAATTTTAAAAAGTCTTTTATTTTCTGCATCAGTTTTATCTATGAAAGTATTGCCATATTCTTCTATGATCTTCGAGCCGATGAAAAATAAAGCAGATTTCATTTTAGAATAATCACAAACAATGTCTTCAAAACTCAGTTTTATTTTTTCTGTGCTTAATATCATATCATTCAATGTTTGTTCGAACTTATCATTAATTTTTTGCTTTTCCTGTATTTTTTTTTCGATTCTTTTTATAAAAGCAGAGATATAAGGTTGAGGGATTTCTTTAACTATGTTGATTTTTTGATTGATAAAGTTATACAGATTGTTTAAACGATTCAAATCTTTTAAACGTTCTGGAACTTTCACATTTAGTAACAAATTGAAATCAGATTCTATACAACCAATTTTATCTTCGAATAAATTCGATTTTGATTGTAATTGGTCTGACTCGGTTGTTGAAGGTAAAGGTTGCATTTCCCTATTAGTTTTAGACATTTTACTATATTCTCGTTTAATTTGTTTCTTCAGACCTTCTAGTAGTAAACAATCTTTTTCTTCATCGAATAATTCATCATATTTATCAATTACCATCTCGTTAATAAAATCAATTTCAGGTGATACAGCACAAAAAACTTTCATTTTTAATAAACGATCAATTAACATTAAATAGAAACATGTTTGAAAAAATTTTAACGAAATTATCCTTTTTAACTTTCGATTTTCACCACTTTTACAATTATTCTTTGTTACCCTCAAGAATTGCATTATATTGGGGCAACACTTGAATTGATTATCAAAATTTGCTGCTTAATAATTTAAAAATGCTAATTTAAAGAACTAGTTTCGTAAATTTTACAAATGTGATTGATAAATGCGTGTTTGCAAAATGTATTTGACTTTTTTACTTTAATAACCGTAAAAGGTTATAATTATTCTAAAAGGAAAGTATTTTTAAGTAAGACCACCCAATTTGTTAGACAATCGAATTTCAAAGTTTCAAAAAAGATGTCTGACTTGGTTCTGCATCGAATAAAATTGCAAAATTAGTTATTTTTTGAAATCGAAATTATGTGTGTAGACGCCTGTCTGTTGGTTGATCGCTAGCTAAATCTGAGTTAAATTTTACGGAATTAGTTTAATCTTCAGGTTGATCGAGGAGAAGGATTATTTTTACAAAAGTTTAGTAGCTCCCAAGCTAACCTTGCGGCCGAAGTCCAAATAAAAAATATTTCTGATCAAATTAAACTCAGATTAAGTTTTAGTATATTATAAAACATATTGATCATGGCATTTTTTTAATCTAGACGTTTTCTCAAGTTAATTTAAAAAGTTTCTAACTAATTTTACGCAACAATTCAATCAATGTAAACCCTGTAAAAAAACTACGTTCAAACCAGATTTTTTCAAAAAAAATTCATTTCCTAAACCTCTAATATTTAAACTAGTGTTTATAATCCTAGTTTAATGTATTCGAGTTAATTTGCAAGATCATTATCGATCTTTAACAATCATTATCCAAGCAGGTTAAACGTCAAAACAAATCATATTAAATATAATTGAATTTGCAATTGATAACAAGATGTGTAGGAACATAAAGAGTCTCGGTGTCATTTTGAATGTTGAGGTATTAAAATACAAACGTACTGCACTTAAAAATGTATGAATGATTTTATCTTTGAATTTTTATTAAAAAAAGTTGTTTAATTCAAAGCATGTTACACTTCATGTGCTTTAACTTTATGAAAGCATATGTAAAAAGTTTAGATTTAAAATATTTGATACATAAAACAATGTAAAGTATACACTGGGATATGCAAGGCAATTTGTAAGTTCGGACTCATTGAATATTAAAACAAAAACATTATTTTTTTTTGTAACAAAATTTCACAATAATAAAAGAAAGAGTTACGTATTTTTTTATTTTATAATTTTAAAACGAAAGGCAAACACTCAGAATAAAATACAGTAAAAGAGTCTTAATAGAAACTTCATAAATATTTAATGATAATTAAACTAAGTTTTATATTTAGACCAAACAAAGCTTTTCTTTTAAAGACTGCTGATTACTTATTCGATAGAAGATAAGTTTTCCGTTTAAAATAAATGTGCTGACGTGATCAAAAAAAGATCTATAAAAATGGTGATAATAAACAAAGGGGAAAAATGATCACGGCCAAGCAAAAAACTGCTGTTTATAATAGATCTTGTTCTATCTCAAACACTTTTTTTTTGATTCAAAAAAAATTATGAAAAAAATGAGGTTAACGATGTTTTGATTTATTTGACATGAAAAAGAAACTATTTAAACATTAAAAATCGTACCCTTATGTCGAGTTTTATGATATGTTTATTTTACATTTCGTCTGCGTTTTTATCGTCTAACGTTCATCAAAAAGACAATCAGGTGCTTAATAACTTCATAACTGCTTTTGAAGATGAGACGACAATACAGAACTGGTTATCTATTACTAATAGAATATGCTTATGTGATGACGATTTATTTAAAAGAGTTTTAAGAGAAATTAGTGATGTTCTTGCTGTTATTAATGATGATAAGTACGTTAATGTAAAATCTTTAATTTTAAAAACTGATATCTCTTTTGAAAATGCAGGAAATCCATTTTCCGAAACGATTTACATACTGGACTCCGTAAAACGCATTTTAAGAATTGAAGATCAATTTGCTTTATCTAATAAAGATGAAGATTTTAATTTATCTGAAGATATTTTGAATCAAGAGTATGAGGAGATTCATCAATCTTTAACAAATACTATTTTCTACATAGGTATCGATGATGACTATGAAAGGGTAGAGGCTGAATTAAATGATCTTAGAGAGAGTGATTTCAATAAGAAATATCTATCTTTAAGGTGGATAAGACAACTTCCTAAAATCAAAGGTTTTTTAAAGACATCAAACGATATGCTCGAATCAATTTTACCAGTAGATAATAAAACGAAAGTGTACGTTGAATCATGTTTTGAAGGACTTGAGTGTAGTTTAAAGTGTTCAGGTGTCGGAATAGAAAATTTTGACATGGAAAAATCAACTCCCGTTCTTTACAATAATGTAAACATGCGAGTGGGATGTTACAAAAGAAGTAGTGGTCTTAAACCAAACCACGTTGATATAAAAGATTATATGGTTAAGACTTATACGTGCAATGAGATAATGGCTAAATTATTGATAATGTTATTTCATTACTATTCAGAAATCAAAGGTAAAAATACAAAATATGAGATTGTTAAGAATGATAACGAATATTTAATTAAATGGTCATTTTCGGATTTATCATTATTGAAACCAATTAAACAATATTATCTGCGACATGAATTAGATGGATATAAAAAGGAATTTAGAAAAACCGCAAAGGTTACTTTTAAAATCGATTCAGATGAGGTTTTTTCTTCAGAAAAATCAGAAGACACGGAAAATGAACCGATCAAGACTCGCCTAATCTTACTTTGTTGTGGACATCAATTAGGGGCTAAGTTAATCGATGAGTTTATTGAAAATGTATATTGTAAAGACCCTATTCATCCGAAATGTCATGTTTGCAAGAAAAACGGCGTGATTGTAGGAAGTTATGATGCGGAAGTCTATAAATACAGACAAAGTACTTCATCTTAAACAGTTTTAAATTAAAACTCTCTTATATTTTGATTATCATTTACAAAGACCAAATTAACCCAATGTGTTGAAATATTTTTTTAAAATTATATAACGAAAGCCTATTTAAAAAAACATTTTGTGCACATTTTTTTGTAATTAAATCCGTACTTAACCGGATCTATTTACCTTATATGTAAAGATGTTTTTTTTATAAAGCTATCGAAACATCTCTGTTGGACATGAGACCTTTAAAGTGAACATCTTTATTGAAGGGCGTACCCTTATATAGTTTTCAACCATCAGAACCATCACGGCTGATATCACCGATCAATGATTCGTAGAGACATCACTCGACCCACTGATCTGAGTCCCACAATCTCCAACATTATTTTCAAATTTCCATTTCGCTTTCTATCAAACCGAAAGGATTTTTTTAATTTTAAAACGGTGTTTATTAATTTTTAATAGTCTTCAAATTATTGTGGCTTTTATGTTGATTCGGTTTTAAAAGCGTAAATTCAGCTTTTTAATGAACTCATATTATGAAGATTAGATATGAAAATAATTTTGACTATATTGCTTTTAATTTGCGAGTTAATAAATAAAATTTTAACTTAACACAAAAATTCTTAATATTGGTGCACTTTTATACGAAAGGTCGACCCAATCTTGATTTTTACCTTCTATAACTGTACATTTTTCCAATACAAATCATAAGTGTCGTTTTACCTCGTTGAATGATTTTTGTTTTAGATGAAGTTCTAAAATTTTAATTTTCACGCTTAAACATTTTAAAAAGATCTTATCAATTTGATTTTGATGGCCCACCCCTTATAACAATAACTTTTAAATCTGTGTAAATGACTTAAAACACCTTTCTATGAGCCTTTAAAATATTTTATATTTTTTTCATAAGTCATTTACCTTTTTTTAACATCACGACCTTTTTTTCCTCTTTCATTAATTTAAACCCTAATTATGAGTTTATCAGAAGAGATCAATTGTATTTCGGTGCCGTCTAGCAACAGAATCAGATCGGTGTCGCGCAATTGGTTCTTTTTAATTAACAATCCAGTTTCTGTTTTAAATCCTGAAGTCGTTGTGGATTGTAATTATATAAGATATCAGTTAAATAAAACGCCTGATGGGGTTTTCCAATTCCAAGGCGTAGTAATTTTTTTAAAACCGATCCGGCTTTATGAAGTTAAAGATCGTATTAGTTATCAAGGAGAATATGAAATTATTAATACGAAGGAAAAGGCTATAAATTATAAATTAGACAGAAAGACTTATTTAGATGGTCCTTGGACCTGGCTCAATGGATCAGCCAAGGTTCCAAGAGAATGCGTAAATGATCATTTCGATCAAAAAAGAAATAAAATTTATGAAAAAAAGCCAAGAAACAAAAAATTTTACGAAATTGATAGTGCAAAAACTTTGAAAGAAAGCTTATTAGATCCTTATACACAAAGAAATGACAGGTTATGTATCGAAAAGCGTGTTTTAAGAGAACTTATTTATGAGTTTAGTGAAAAAAGTGATTTGGAATTAGAGGAGATGTTTGCTCCACTTTGGGATAGACACCCTAAATTTGCTTCAAAACATGTTCGAGAAAGAGATTTAAAGAAAGATATTGGAAATTTAAGCATACAATAAAATTTTTTAAATGTTTATTTGTTGTAAAATGTTTGTAGATTATGTTTACGCAAATCAATTTTGTTAAGCATTTCTAAGGCCAATAATCTCAGAGATCAAAAAGTACGTGGTGTTTTTTATAAAAACAGGAATTTTTAGCTGAACGAGGAGCCTTTTACAAAAATGTAGGTTATTGACTTTTACGTGGACATCGTTTTGACATCACTGTCTTAGGCTGTGAGCGTCTTAAATTTTTTAAAAAGTTTCCTTTGTCTCTTACTGTTGCTCAAAAATTGTAAGTAGTGTTGTATATGCGCCTTTTAAACAAAAAAAAATTCTTTGTCTAAAACTTTTAAATGTTCCAACAACAATACAATTGTCATATGTTCGTTTTACTACAATTGAATTTTTCTTTATGCTTCCCTAAATTTATGCATTTTTGCTATAAAAAAAAAAAGATGCATGAAAAACATAAAGAAGGCTGAATGTAAAAAACAAGACCTGATAAAAAACATTACTTACAATACAAAATACAATCTTTATTTTTTAAAAAAAATCTTTTATTAATTTACTGGTTCGAAACAATAACATCACTGATCTTCAAAATAGAACAAGCCAATTGAGTAGCCATTTGAAGTTGCTTAGATTTAGTAGAAAGCGTGTCAAAGATATTTAAAATTTTCATATCCGCCTGATTGTTTCCAAGACAATCAACTCCGAGATTATTATTTCCTGTTTCTAAATGGGCTTTCCTTAATTTAGTAAGATGTTCAAGGGGATCAAGTCCACTATTCCTAGCCAAAGTAATTGGCACGTCTTCAAGAGCCCTACTGAAGCCAATTATACATTCTCCTAATCCACCTTCCATTATTTCCTTAGATTTCTCTTCCAAAAATAAACTGGTAGACAATTCAGATGAACCACCTCCATAAACAATCCGGTCGTTAATTAAGACGTTTCTGACAGCGGCAAGGGCATCTTGAATACTTCTCTTAGCTTCTTCTATCACGATATCATTAGCACCACGAACAAGAATAGAGACAGTTGAATTGGATTTATCTTTTTCTTGTTTAGTTATAATCAAATATTTCTCGGTTTCTGTTCCTAAAGATATTTCTTTTACATCCGCCACACCCAGATCTTCTTCTTTTAAGTCTTCAAATCTCGAAATGATATTTCCTCCCGTGTGTTTTGCAATTAGCCCAAGGTCATTTCCTCCAACCCAACGAACAGCAGGTAAATAATTTTCCATAAGAAGAGAATTGGCTTCATCATCAAATCCCCACTGACACAAAACGAGGGTGGTTTTAACTTCTTTTAGACTTTTAATCATTTCTAAAAAGGTTTCTTTTTCGTATTTTTGAAGATTTTTGTACTGCTCTACGTTACCGATGGTCAAACTGTGTTTATTTTTTAGTTTTGGTGGTTCAAAAGGACAAGCGAGTAAGGCAATCCTAGCACCTTGAACTTCTTTAACCATTTGAGGATGACTAAATTCCTTTTTTATAACAAGACCTTTAACAAATTCAGTTTCACTTACATCTTTCCCCGTACTCTGAACAATCTTAATCATTTCAAAATCTACATCTTTCCTTTCTAAATCCGCCACACTCATCACGGCTTCAACACAAATTCGAGCAAATTTCTCTAAAGCCTTAGACACTATTTTACTATTTAAACTCGTCTTAGCCGCGTTCAACATGGCCTCTTCCCTATTTACGATATTTTCCGAAATAAATTCCAAATGTCCTAAAGAGAGTTGTAAAGCTTTATCAAATCCTTCAATTATCCTAATAGGATGTAATCCTCTACCAATCAATTCTTTAGCTTGTTGTAAAAGAGCAGAAGTCAAAATTACAACTCCTGTAGTACCATCCCCCACTTCATTATCTTGTGCTTTACTTAATTGTACAATTAATTGAGAAATTGGATTTTCAGACATATCCATTTCCCGAAGAATCGTGGCTCCATCATTTGTAATTGTAATATCATCGTCTTTACTTTGAAGAATTTTATCCATGCCCGTTGGTCCAAAACTAGTAGAAATGAAAGAAGATATTTCTTTTACAATCCCGATATTTGTTTCTATACAAGCCTTTCCTTTGATTCTTGTTTCATTTTCTTTTGTTATCTCGAATGCCTGTCCGATTTCGTCTGTTAGCATTTGGAAGGGGGTAAATAATTTTTTAAATAACCGCAAAAAATTAACAAAGGCAATCTCAACCAATTTTAGTTACGATAAGCATAAAGTCCACCCTTTTCTCCACAAACCCGACAATCACAAGAAGTTGTAGCACACCCTTCACAAAATGAATGACCACATTCAGCCACCAAAACATCTTCCTTTTCTAAACACCAATTGCATTTGTTATTTTCTTCTTTTACATCTCTAAGATGAAGATATTTACAATTATCACCGTATTTACAAAAACCAGTTTTTTTAAAAGGAAGACAATAAATTTTGTTTTGATCCATTTGATTGGGGTAAGAACGTCATTGATTTATGAACAAGGTAGATTTATATTAATTTTAAAAATTTTATTTTTAGTTAACTACTATGAGATAAAGAAGTAAACAACCCCCCTGTTAAAAAGATGTCGACTGAAAACATTTATCAAATATCAAAAAACCTTTTCTTACCCCTTAATACATTTTTAAAAATGTTCCCAAAAAGTGTCATAGTCCTCAAAAAGAAAGAAATCGGTGTCCTTCCCGATAATATTCACCATCTTAAAATCAAATACTCAGGAGATTGTCCTATTTGTCTCCAATTCCATACCAATCCCGTTACTTCTTATTGTGAACATGTTTATTGTAGAGATTGTATTTATGAATCCCTAGATTTTACTCTTGAGTGCCCTATTTGTAAAAAAGAGATTTCTCGCCTTTTTGATGTTCATCTTAATCTTAAAGAAGATGTTGGTGAGTTTTTGTGTTTTAAATTACTTTCTAATTTAGAAATGACTCTTAGACCCGAGTCCGAATATTCAAATTATCCTTACCTAAAGATTTATTTCTTAGAAGAAGAAAGTAATAAACCCCAAAAGAAATCTTTTAAATCTTCTCTTTATGAAATTAAATCCACACCAACTTATTTTTACCAGTCCGTTGATGGTCAGCCTTACTTCCTGGACAATGAAATTCTTTCACGAATAATATGTAGAGAAGGAATTAAAAACTTACCACGCCTCCTTTACGGAAAAATAGAAAGTGTTAAAGAGAGTTTAGTAGGAAAGAAAAAGAATTTAAAGCATTTACATGAAGAAAGTGTAATTTACATTGTAAAAATAATAATTTTATAGAAAAAAAATCATCTCCTCTTAAATTTTTTTAAATTAAAAATCATAATCAGAAGAATCATCTGGTGGTGGTTCACTTAAATATTTATAAACTCCTATCCTTTTCAATTTCATTTCATGAAGATCTTGAGTAAGGGAATTTAAAAAACATAAACTTTTTAAAACACTTTTCTCGTAATCCTCTTCATAACCCAATTCATCAACCACATACCTTCTAATTCCGTAAACACTAAAAGGAAGGAAAATAAAACCAAAAAGAGAAAAAGATTTCCTTTTAAAAATCCTTCCGTACAAGACCCCGGAGAGATAACAAGGACAAAATAAAGCAGCCAAGAAGAAACGAGGGGATAAAAAAGGGCAAGCGTAAGGGAGGTCGTAAGAAGACATTTGAAGAAAAAGGAGACTTGGATTAAAAAAAGGTTAAAAAAAAGGTGGTTATGAAAAAAGGGGGTTTAAGTAAAAAGGGGTTAAGTAAAGGGATGAATAGGAAGGGTGTTTAAAAGGGGATAGGACAAATGAACGAAAAAGGGGGGGGGGTAATGATAAAGGAAAAGTGGTTATTTAAGGAATAAGATAGTTATTAGGGCTATCCATAAGGACTACTTAAACCCCCCTTATCACGTTCCTCCCATTATTTTCTCCCTATCATTACCTCCATCACTTTTCACCCCCCCCCCTTATTATACCCCCCCCTTTTTTAGTTTAAATTAAATTTTAAAAATATCCCTTAACATGCTTGAGAAGAAAGTTAAATTAAACTCTGGTTATTACATGCCTATGATAGGATTAGGAACTTGGCAAGCTGATGATGAACAAGTTTTAGAAAAATCTATTCGTTATGCTATTAAAGTCGGTTATAGACATATTGATACAGCTCATATTTATGGGAATGAAAAGGTCATAGGACGAACTTTAAAAAAGATTTTTGATGAAGGTTTAATAAAGAGAGAAGATCTTTTTATTACTTCAAAAATGTTTAATAATTTTCATCATTGTCCTGAGAAAGCCATTAGAATTAGTTTAGATGATTTACAATTGGATTATTTGGATCTTTATTTAATTCATTGGCCTGTGACTTTTAAAAATAAAGAAGAAGGGGGTAAGTCCGAGATTGAACCCTTTGATGCTGTGAAATTATGGAAATCAATGGAAAGTTTTGTAGAAAAGGGGTTGGTTAGATCAATTGGGTACAGTAATTTTGGGAAAATCAACACGGAGAAGATCCTTAAAGAATGTAAAATTAAACCAGCAATAGCTCAATTTGAAATTCATCCTTATTTAAATCAAGAAGATTTAGTAAATTACTATCATCAAAAAGGAATTACTGTAGTAAGTTACAGTTCATTGGGGTCTACTGCTCCTAATAAATTAAAAGTAAGAGAAGATAAAGTAATCCTTGAATTAGCAGAAAAATATAAAAAGACAGTAGCACAAATAATTTTAAGTTGGTTGATTATGAGGGATATTCTTGTAATCCCAAAATCTACGAGTGAGAAACACATTGAAGAAAATGGAAAACTATTTGAATTAGAAAAAGAAGATTTTGAGAAAATCCAAAAATTAAATAAAAATTATCGATACGTTGATTTACCGGAATGGGGACCTCATAGATTTGATTAAAAAATTGAAGTAAAAGGAGAGGGGGTTAAGGGTAAGGAAGGGGGGAAGATGGGTTAAAGAGAATTACAGAAATGCTGATCTAGGATTTCGCATAAAAATAAATAACCTCAAAGAGACCAACCCCTAAATTTCGC
>DWJA01000051.1:0-12930 GCA_018248675.1 Gesta gesta | reverse complement strand
AAACACAATTATAAATCTGTTTTGCAGAGAACAAAATTAAAATTTTTAAGCAGAAAGAAGAGATTTAATTTGACATTCAAAAATTTTGGAACAAGAGTTACTTCTTTTGGATAAATCGAAATGACTAAAATTTTATGGTCGAAAATATTTTTTAAAAAAACATTTATTAAAGCTAAGATAAGCATTCAATTGAGAAACAAGACCTTGATGGTTTAGTTTGTATAATGGACTTTGATCAAAATGCTTTTTACTCTTTTATTCATACGCGACTTAGGGAAAGACCTTTTAAAAATCAAGACACATAGGAATAATCATAACTTAAAGTACAACTTGTAAAACTTTGTCTTTTGGCATATTTAAAATCCTTTTGTTTAAGTAAAAGTTATAAATTTAGAATGTTTTTATTTACCTGATAACATTCTAAACAATAACAGCTTTAATTTTACTTAACACATTTTTTCGAGTGATTTATTGCAAATAAAAATTACCATCGTGCTCATCAATTGTACAAATTTGTTGTATCGTTTTTTTACTAACTTCGGCAATTAATAAATATAATTGGTCTCTGAGTAATTCTCAGGTTGATCTTTAGTCTCTCGATGAATATTAATTTGGAAAAGTTTTTTTTTATCAGCTCCTAAAAAGTTTTGGAAAAAAAAGTCTCAAAAATAAACAGAACCTAAACTGCCTCCAATATCTTAAAAAAGTCTAATCAAATTCTATGAGTTTCATTTTTTGTCACTAAGTTTTAATTTTTTCTATCTGTTACAATAAAAAAGCCTTTTTGTGTAATCAAGTATTAATTACTGCAAAAAACTATGTAAAAATAAGAAAAAAAAATTCATAAGGGCATCCGTAGGATTGTCAAATTATACTTTGACGATTGCTCATTTTCCTAAAGGAGATTTAAATGTTCTTTCAAAAAAACCTTTCACTGTCAAACCAACTATAGCGATTTTTTTGGAAGGCGGTTTTCATACGCAAAACGATCATAAGCCGATTTATTTGATGTTTGACCGCATATTGATATTTTCAGTTTATATAATTTTTAATGTGCTATATTTAGTGATTAAGCCGAAATAACCTGAAGAGACTTAGTTTTTTAAAAAGCGTTTAATTTCTGATTGTTTATGTTTAATTCTAATAATTTAAATTTTGATGATAGCTAATTTGACAATTTTTACAAAAAAAAATTGAATTAAATTTAAATTTTTTAATATAAAAAGAAGACAACAAGCAGTTTAATAAAAAAATATCACTAAGCAGAAAAGTAGATTACCTTTTATGAGAATCCGGGCTTAAATTTTAAATAAGATGAGTACGAAATATCAAAAATATAATGACGAAATGATGTGATGAAAACAGAGTAGTTTGATAAAGCATCGATTAATTAAACCAGAGGTTCTCAAACTTTTAATTGTCATGGACCCCCTGCTATGTTTTTTTGTGTGTCATAGACCCCCTGCCATGTTTTTTTGTGTTTCGTAGACCCCCTAGTAACCTGAATGACCGTAAAAACATTCAGTTTTACTATCTTAGACCCCCCTTTTTTCACGAAATCAAAAATTTTCTTTCGCGACGTAGACCCCCTGTCGGCTTTCATGGACCCCTAGGGGTCTATATAGACCACTTTGAGAAACACTGTTTTAGATCTTTTATATTTCATGTTATTTTTAGCCAAAAAAATAAAACATTAATGTGAAAAAGCTCCTTTAAGAAATATTCACAGGCTTACATTAAAAAAATAAGTTATGTTTTTAAATCTATGACAATTTTATATTATTTTTTATGCTCGTTTTTGATAAGGTAAACATTTAATTTCTAATTTGAAGAAGATTTTAAGCAAAATCATTTAATTGTCTTTTTCATTGGATTTACTATTTTTACTAGTAAACCTACCCATTAAAAATCCAATTATACCAAAGAACACACTTATAAGGCCGCAAATTATCACTGCTATCATCGACTCATCATCGTCTTCAGAATCTGTGGTACTGGCTGTGGATATTGTACTAATCGAAGAAGTTGAATCAGATTTTTTTAATAACCGTTCTTTTGTATCGACATCAACAATACAGACGCAAAATAAAAATAAACTTATAATCGTAACAATATTCATAGGGCTGTGTGTTAACGAATATTTATATTAAAAATATTTAATTTATCAATATCCTCAAAAACCTCTGTTTTTGTCAAAAGTGTAAGGAAATCAGCAGGTTTTTTTTGTTAAAATTATACCATCATATCAATATAATTTATCAGCAAATTAAAAGATGTGTATATGAATTGTCTTTAATAATAGAAAAATTTTAAGTCTTAATACACCAAAAAAGGGCTAGCCACATGTTAATTAAAGACCTTTTTTTAATTTTTAGTGTTACGACCTTCTATCCAATTTTCAATTCTACAGTAAATTAAAAAGAAAAACATTATAAAAATAATTAAAGACACTACACCTGATAACATACCATCATTTTCTTTTCCATTAAAAATTAATTCATTTTGAACCATCGAAGTACTGAGTAATTCAGTAGAAACATTTTCGAACACAATTTGTGAATTGCTTCCGTCTCGCGTATTTACTTCTGCACCTATAAAAGATTTTGAAAAATTAAAAAACATGATCATTTTTAAAGGGATATAACAAAAATCTACAGAAAATAGATTTTAATTTATCAATATCAATCAACAAAAATTAAAAGACAAAAAACAATTTTCTGAGTAACTACAGAAAATGTGCCCTATGTTTGTTTGATCAAATTTATTGTTTAACAAACAAAACATTAAAAAAAACATAATTTGTTGTAGAGGCAGATTATGAAGTACAGGATTTCAAATTAAAAATCATTAAAAAGGCTTGTTTATGGCCTTTTGGTATGCATTTAAACATTCTTATAATTCAACAAGTTTTTTTTAATAACTTCTCAACTGCCGAATAGAAGCTTAAAATTGAATTAGAGATTTTAAAATGTCACTAATATTTTATTATATTTTCAAGAATATCTTAATAAATTAAAATCAAATCTATTTTTTAAAAATCATCTTTTTATTACTAACACCTGCAACACAATATACAACTAGTCGTAGCGGCCCATAGACAACACAGACCAACTGAATCCCAGCACTCGGAACAATGAGAACAAAGTTCATTATAAACTTTTGAAAATGTAGGAGTTTTAAGTTTTTCCTCTTTTAAATTTTCGACATCGTCAGGATCAATAGATTTCTTGAATTTGGGTTGTTCAGTTATTAATTGTACATTATTTCCATCTTTAGCCTTAACTTCATCAATACACGTGCAAATAAACGCCAAACAAAAAATCTTAAATAATTTCATAAGGATAAAATTTTACCAGTAATTATGACAAAAAATGATTTTAATTTATCAATATTGTATTCGAATCAAATGATAAAGCATTTTGTACAGAAAAATTACAAAATGTATTTAGTGCTTTAAACTTTATGTAATTGCAACAAACTCGTGTTATAGATTTAAAAATAATTTAAATTTTTTTGTGGAGCTATTCTAAATTATATTAATATTAAACCTCATCATTTTTTTCACAGGTCTATTTTATACATAAAAAATATTTAATTTTCTTCTTTCTGTTTCTTAAGCAAATCTACAACAATTACAAATAAAATTACAACAAAACGCCGAATAAATCGTACAACTTATACCAAGCTCGCCAAAACACTCACTACATTCTAAACAAATTTCGGTAAGACTGTAGGGATCAACAAGAGGGATCTTTTTGATCGGATCAATCATTTTTAGAAAAAGCCATCTTTGGATTTACAAATAAAAATTAAATAAAAATCAAATTTTATAAATTTTTTTAAAGAAACCGCCTTTTAACTCAGAAATTTTTTCTAAAAAGTATACTCGACCAAAATAAACCCGTAAAAATGATTGATCCGATCAAAAAGATCCCTCTTGTTGATCCCTACAGTCTTACCCAAATTTCTCTACAAGTTTTTGATTCTGTTGAGGTAATTCTCGTTTCTTCGTTAAAAACTTGCGTACTTTTAAAAATTTCATTTGTAGATCTCGGATGCTCAGCTATTAAAAACGTAGTATATGCATCTTTTTTAGTAACTTCGTTGTTACATATACAAATAATATTAAACAAAATAAATTCATAAGGTTTCAATTTGTACGTTGTTATAAAATAGTTTAATCATTAAAAAAGTAATTTACTGATTAAGATATTTCAACTATAATTTTACGCTAGGCACTTTAAAACTTTTTTTAATTTTTTTTGTATATTTGATCATTTTAATGTTAAAAATGTGATTTGTAGAATTTATGAATACTCAGTTAATACGAAACTTTATTAAAAACGTCATGTTTTTACATGTAATAAAGATCCCTAAAAAGTAAATTTAAACGTCATAAGAACGTTTAGTAAAAGTTTTCCTACGAATAAATATAATAAATAAATACTATAATACATCTCTCGAATAAGAATCACAACAACATAAACACCAGCCTAACGTGTAAACAAAACAATTTAACATACAACAGAGACAGATTTCAGAACAAAAGCAGCTAAAGCATAGTTCGCTACATGTATTTTATGTTCTTAAATCCTCACTTTTTTCATCATTTGAATTGTTAATATTTTCAGAATTATTAGAGCTTTTGGATTTAGGCTGTTCGGTTATCAACGTAACTTTTTCTCCATCATTTGTATTGACTTCATCACAACATTTACAAATTATTAACAAACAAAAAGTCTTTAGTAAATTCATAAGGATGAATACAATGAATATTTTATTTAAAAGTATTTTGATTTATCATGGTTAAAATTAAATTATGTTGATAATAAAATAATATAAAACACTAAAAGTTTCCCGAGTAATTTGTATTTGAAATATGAATTCTTAGTTTAAAATGATTTTTTAATAAAATTTTTATAAATATTTAACCCCGTACGTAATGTTTAAATTCTCATTTAAATATTTTTAAAAAAATTTTTATTTATCTTGATAACATTTGCGGCAACAACAAAAACAATTGGTAATATGAGAGAAACATAAAAACCCACAACAATAACAGTACTCATAACAATCCGATAAGGTCCTAATACAATTTTTCGGTTCTTGAGGAGATTCACTTAGTTCTTCTTTATAATTTTTAAAGTTTTTGCCAATTTTCAATTTAGGTTGTTCAGTTATCAACTGAGTTTTGCTCTCATCTTTTGTATCAAAATCATTGTTGCACACGCAAGTTAATAAAAAAATAAAAAATTTAAACATAATCATGAGGGTAAAATTTAAAGATCTTTTGATAGAAAATCGTGTACGTTATGTGATCAAAAACTCGAAAAAAATTTCATGTTTATTTTCGGAAAAACATATCTTGTGTCAAACAAAGGCGTCTCTATCTTTTATGGCGGTTGCGTGCAAAGAAGTTCAGGGGGGTTTCCCAAAATTGTCATGGAGTTTCCTATTACCCTAAAAACCGCCTCGGCGCCCACATGCATTGCACAAAGCGTTAAGAAGGTTCTGCATTTATTACCCTCGAACGAACTTTAAAAAATACACTTTACTATATTTTTTTTCACACAATTTCATTTATTTTTAATTTTCTCCCAAATCCTTTTCCACCAATCACTTATCTTTTCACTAATTATACAATAAATTAAAATCACTAAGGCCATTACAGGAAATACAAATTCATATATAAATCCCCAGCAGCCATCATGATTAATATTATTTTCTTCTACATCTTCTAAACTCAATTCGAATAGTTTTTTACTTTCTTGTCTCTCTTCTCTTGTATTTACTTCATTTCCAAAGATCAGTATTAATCGAATTAAAAAAAATAAAAACATAGGGAGTAAAAGATCAAAAGGGTTTTAAGGTAATTTTAATCTTAAGTCTAATTCTAATTCTATTAAAATTGTTTGATTTGTTTATGACGTATTTGTAACATTAAATGTTCTGATTTATCAACAAATCACTGAGATTTATGACATGTTTATAGAACAAAATCAAGCCCTGGAATATTTAAAATTTTATTATTTTTTAAATTGGTGATCGTCCTAAAATAAAAGCCAATTTAATTTCATATTTTTTTTCTTAAAGATGCCCCTTCCTTTAATAGACACTAGTATTTGTTACGCAAATACGTTACCCACACTTAACTCCCTCGTTTTATATTAATTTGTAATTTTTATGACACGTTTTGATTATATTAAGTTAAAGTACACAATTACAAGGACTCCTAGTTTAACGGTAGAACATTCGACTTCGGATCGAAATATTCGGGTTCGATTCCCGGGGAGTTCATTTTTTTCTAATAAAAGTTAAAATAATATTTAATTGATTATAAGATATTTAAGGAATTTATAGAAATGTTTTAAAAAGAAATTAATATTTGCATATGAACCTGGTCTTAATAAGCATCCTAGTTTTTACGAATTTTAGCTTTATCATAATTTTTTAACATTTTTTTAAAATAAACAAAACCCCCCTTTCACATTTTAAGATGATTTTTGAATTACCATTAGTATTACTCATTATTTCTATTAGTTTTTACTTTTTTAGAAAGAAAAAGATTGAATTAAGTACTTTTTTTCCATTCCTCTCTCCTTTTAGTAATTACTTTACTACTAAAATCCTTCTTACTCCTTCTATTCATCAAATTGTATCTTTGTATTCAGGAAATGACATTATTAATGAACTATACGTAATAATCTCCCTTTCTTTAGATTTTTGTGTATCTCAAGTCTTAATTACTCCACAACCTTCTCAAGTTGTAATTACAGGTCATTTAAAATCGATTTTAAGACCGAATTTCTATATTTTTAAATCAAAATTCAAATTAAAACACGCTGGTCTCGTGTACTCAAAGAAATATTTACTTAACAATATTAGTAAGTATCAGATCTACGGAGTAATTAACAAAAAGATACTAGATTTCGTATCTAAATATGATTTTGATATCTTCTATTGTAGTTTTGTTCCTAAAATAGTAGATACAAAAGTATTTAAGAGTCAATTTTATTTAAAAGGAAGCGTGGATTTGATAAAAAATGAAGATTTTATAAAAGACCTAGTTGATATTTTAGAAGAAAGATTAGAAGATACAGAAAAGAGAATAAATGATATTAAAAAGAAGTATTTAATAGAATTTGAGAAGTTTAAGAATGAAGAGAGCATGGGATTTATAGAAAAAATGAAAAAGGAAGTGAAAATGAGGGGATAAAAAGATAAGTGTAGAAGGGACGGAGGGGGGGGGGGTGTAGGGACAAGGGTGTGGTTAAGGGTTAAAATGGGTAAAGAGAGGGTACGTTCTCGCATAAAAACAAATAAAATAAGGTTTTACATAAACAAATAAGGTTTTTACATAAACAAAGTCTATTTAACATAACAAAAACTTTTATACAAATAAGGTTTTACAACAAAAAAACATTTATACAACCCAAAACAATTTCATAACTACTACCATAAAGTTCATAAACTCATAGGGACTTATCTTTGATTTCCCTTTATCCCTCTCATAAAAAACAATTGGTTGTTCATAAATTTTTAGATTCTCAGCCTCTGCCCTACAAATCAATTCCATTTGAATAGCGTACCCTTTAGAAATCGATTTCTCTAAAAGCAAACTCAAGACACTTGTTTTATAAAGTCGATAACTCCCCGTCAAATCCGAAGAATCCAAATTCAACATAAGTTTTGCAATATTATTAGCACATCTAGAAGTAAGTCTCCTTAAGAATGACCATCCATGTACTCCTCCTCCATAATATCTAGTCCCTGATACAATATCAGCATCTTTATCTTCTTGTATTTCTATCATTTTTTTAATGTAAATTGGATCATGAGATAAGTCAGCATCCATTATGATAGTAAAAGGGAATTTACAATGATCTACAGCAAATTTATAAGCTGTACCTAATCCTAATTTACCTGATCTTTCTAAATGTACAATATTAGGATTATTCATTTGAATTACTTTTTTTAAAGTACCATCTGGACTATTATCATCTATTACTATAATTTTAAAAGGTTTTCCTAGGATTTCCATTTCTTTTATGATCATTTTTAAAAGGATTGTGATGTTTTCCACTTCATTGTAAGTTGGAATTATAATGTTGTACATATTGAGGGGGTGTAGATAGGGGTTTAAGGTAAGGGGGGTATAGTGGGGGGGTATGAGTAAAGATAGGGTAGGTTAAGGGTATATCGATAAGAGGATACAGTAAAAGGATAAGTAGATTGGGTAAGAATATAAAAACTATGAGTATAAAAATGAAAAATATTTTTTAATTTTCAAAAATGCATTCTAAAAACCTATTACTCCCTTCACCTTACTTACTCCATTTATTTTTCCTTATCTACCCCCTTCCATTTACCCTTCCCCCTTCCCACTTTACTTAATTTCCCTCCACTTTCATGCATATTTTCCCTCCCTCATAAAACACACATTACTTTAATTAATTAACTAATATTTAATTAAGACTGATTTTTAGAATATGAGAGGGTATAAGTTCGTGTACCTTTTGAAATGTAGGGTATGTAATTCTATTTTATCTAGAAAAGCAATGAAATCAGTTTTACTTTCTAATCCTAAGATCAAGTTGTATTCGAGTAATGATATCTCGAAAGTAAATATTTGTGGTTTAAATTACATGACAAGAAGTTGTGATTGTGTGATTTCTAATATAAAATGTGAAGGATGTAATTGTTTAATAGGATATACTATACTGATACCTTGTTTATTATGTTTAAAAGATAAAAATAATGGACATTTATGGATGTTTGATATGTGTGCTGTAACTCCTACAATTCAAATTTCGGGATTAAATGTTTTAAAGTGGGTTACGGATAATACGGTGAATGAAGAGACGGAACTTAAAATGAGGTGAAAAATTTGTAAATAAAAAATTGTAATTTAAAAAAAAATAAGGAAGATAGTAAATAATATTAACTACGTGTTCTATGCATGCAAATGATTTAAAGTAAGTTGTTATGTGTTTATGCGACTACCCTTTTATTTTTATGCAAGTTGTTAAGTGTTAATGCTCATACTCTTTTCTTTTTATGCTTTTTATGCTTTTTTTATACCACCCTTTTTATGACTTCAGTTAAACAATACATTAAAGATGCCATAGGAAATGTCTCTAGTATTATTTTCGGGTCTTCAGATAAAGATCCAGAAGTGGAGTGTTCACCAGAAGTAGAATGTACTTTAATAGATTCTTTAAGTGATTGGTCTAAGGATAATGAATGTAATGAAACAGTAGTCCTTAAGAAATCCGATTATGAGAAAATTTGTTCTGAATTAAGTTTAGCCCGACTCCAAGCAAACAATTCCCGAATTAAAGAAAAAGAATATAAAAAAGATTTAATAGAAATGAATAATACACTTTCTTATTTAATAAATAAAAATGAAGAAGGAATTAATAATAGTAATGTTTATAATAACAATATTTGTTTAGAAAATGATTTAAATCGTTTAAGATCAGCAGAACAAAGACTTAAAGCTCATATTAAAGCACTTCAAAGGGATTTATTTGATGCAGAAAGTAAAGCTGAATCCTTTAAAGAAATGGCCTTTGAAGAAATTAATAAGCATAAAGAAGAAATAAATAAACTTAAAGAAGAAATTAAAGAATTAAAAAATCAAAATGAAAAAAATTTAAATTTAAAAGAAAGGGCTGAAGGGACAGTAGAAAAAAGGAGTGAAGAATGTGTAGAATTAATTGAGTATATAAAAATATTAATGGATAAGAAATAAAAAAAGGAGGGGGGGTAGAGAAGGGGGGGTAGATTTAAGGGAGTATATAAGGTGGATAATGGAAGTCAATAGGATTAAGGGATAAGAAGACTTAAAACCATGTAAAATAGATGAATTAAAGTTTTTTAAAAAAAATATTTAATGTGGTCTCCCCTTTTGTTCTCTCTCATCATTCACCATCTTCCTCCCTGTCTCCATACGTCTTTCCATAAACTACCCCTCTACCCACACCCCCTCTATCTATACCCCCTTCCCCTTAACCTCCCTTTTTTTACATCAAATTCATTCCTCATACCCCCCCTTTTTATGAACTCCAATTCCCATAAATCTTACGTTGATATCGAAGGAAGGAAAAAAACTTTTTTAAACAAGATCTATCCTCTTTTATGCATTTTTACTTTTGGTTTTTTCTTTATGCTTTGTAAATATTTCCCAAATTTAAAAATTTATGCTACTACAAAATCATGCAGTCTTAAGGAAGCAGATTGTGTCTTAATTAAAAATAAATACAAAAAGATAGAATTAAGAGATATTCTTAAGTATTACATTAAGAATTCTCTATTCCTTAAGAGATTTACTCTTAATAATACAGTAAGAGTAGTAGATACGGCTTATTCCCGATTTATTTATGATAATCTTCTTAATAAATTCGTGGTTTATAATTTTACGTTCGATCCCCGGACAAATTTTGGTTCTATTTATGAGAATAGACTTAGAGTTAGTAGGAGTGCTGAATTAGTAGATTTAAGAGAAAGGGAGATCCTCTTTGGGAAGAATATTACTAGATTACCCCTTAGATCTATTTTTGAAATCTTTATGGATAATACTTATTCTTTAAGTCTCTTTACTAATCTCTTTTGTATCATTTTATGGTTTAATATTGAATATAAAGTTTATGGGGGAGTTATAGGGTTAATGGTATTTTATGATTATATTCAACAAAATATTTCAGATATCAAATATAAATGGGAAATGGAGAAATCACAATCTCCTATTAAAGCCCGAGTATTAAGAGGAGGAAGGTTTGTTTATGTGAATTCTACTGAAATTTACCCAGGAGATTTAATTTATATTGAACCTTGTAAAGAATTCTTTTGTGATGCAGTTGTTATTAGAGGAGATGTAATATCAGATGAAAGTTTTTTAACAGGAGAATGTGTACCAATTTGTAAATCAAGTTTAAAAGAAGGAGAGTGTAATTATGATAATGGCAATTCTATGGTTTATTCTGGTACTTCTATTTTAAAAAGTGTTAATGATTTTGTTAATTCTTCAAATTCAAATTTAGAAAAACTTTGTAGAGTTAAAAATCTCACAAAGAAAGGCCCTTTAGAATCAATTGGTTCTAATTTTAAACTTTATGAAAATTTTGCAATTGGGTTGGTTACAGTTACGGGATTCAAAACCACAAGGGGTCAAATTATGAAAGATATTTTTAATCCTAAACCCGTAATAGTCCAATTCTTAAGAGAAGCCTATACTTCTATAGTTTATATTATTTCTTTATCTTCTTTTTTATCATTTTTATTAAGTTTATTTTTTGAATTTAATTTAAAATGGCCTTTTAAAGATAATTTTGTTTATACTTTGGATTTGTTTTTTACAATGGCATCTCCTGCTTTAAGTACGAGTTTATCTGTAGGAATAAGATTATCTTCTTTAAAATTAATTCAAAATGGGATTACGTGTAATAATAATGATAGGATTTATGTATCAGGGAATATAGAAACAGCTGTATTTGATAAAACAGGGACTTTAACTAGTGAAGGAATGGAATTCATGTGTATTGATACAATCCAAGAAAGTTTAAATGAAATTGAAAAAGTTGATTTTATGACTAGAATGGGATTAAGTACTTGTCATTCAGTTTATGAATTAGAAGGGAAATATTCAGGAGATTTTTTGGATGTAAAAATGTTCATATTTTCTAAAGCCAATTTAACTCAAGGAAAAGAAAATGTAAGGAATGTTATTATGAATTACCCTACTAAATTAGATGGACCTATTCTTAAAGATTTAGAAGATGATAAAGAAATAATGTTTTATAGTCGTAAAGATAGTAAAGAGGATATGGTAGTAATTGATATAGAAGGGGATAATAAGGAAGGTGGTAGTGAAGGGAATCTTAAGGAAGGTAGTGAAGGGAATACTTTTAAGGAGGATAGTTGCAATATCAAGGACAATGTATATTCCTCAGTTCGCCCTTTTGATACCCCCACACAACCTTCACTTTTACATTCAAATTTAGTCACAATTCTAAAAACTTATGAATTTTCTTCGGATTTAAGGCGTTTAAGTGTAATCGTAAGGCATAAAGATAAAAATTACTTATTTTGTAAAGGGGCTCCTGATGTGATTTCTCAAAGACTAAAAAATAAACCGGAGGATTTTGATGAGAAAGTAAGGGAATATTCAATTTCTGGGTATAGAGTAATTGCTATGGGTTTTAGGGAAATAAATGAATCTTTGGGTAGGAATTCGGATGAAAAGGATTTACAATTTTTATGCTTAATTGTATTTTCTAATAGACTAAAACCTGAATCTAAAAGTGTTATTTCGGAATTGAAAGGGGCTAATATTAAAAGTGTGATTTGTACTGGTGATAATGTTTTAACTGCTATTTCTGTAGGAAGAGAATGTGGGATTGTAGAAAATGATATTTCAGTAATATTCCCTATAATTAATGATAATTGTCAATCAACTTATGATGTAGAATGGGTTTGTTTGGGAGAAGAAGATTTGGTTTTTGATAAAATTAGACTTAATGTTTATAAAAATAATTATGATGATACAGTTGAAGATTTTGTAGTAGCTTGTGAAGGGAAGGAATACGATTTCTTTAGGACTACGGATTACTATAATTTCATTTTAGAAAAAGGTGTGATTTTTGCCCGATTTACTCCTGAACAAAAAAAGAGGCTTATAGAAGATTTAAGGAATAGAAAAGAAATTACTATGTTTTGTGGGGATGGGGCTAATGATAGTGGGGCTTTAAGTAGTGCTGATATTGGTTTGGCTTTGGCTCAAAATGAGGCAAGTTTGGCTTCTTCTTTTTATACTAAAAATTTAAAAAATGTTCCTATTCTCCTTAAAGAAGGAAGGTGTGCTTATGTAACTTCTATAGCCCGTTTTAAATTCGTATGTCTCTCTTATATTTTGGCTTATATTTCTTTAAT
>DWJA01000050.1:0-13044 GCA_018248675.1 Gesta gesta | reverse complement strand
TGCTTCGAGTTAAAGTGTCTTGCCAAATTATACGGTTATTCGTACAGAATATTTTTGCCGTAAACTCGTCCAGAAATGAATATTTAAATTACGGACAAAGTCTTGGAAAAAAATAACCGGAAATTAAACCCCATAAATATACATTAAAAGGACTAATACTTAGAATTAAAGATTTATTTCATTATCAATTTAGTATTCGCCCTGGTTTTCATTGTTTTCATTAGCATCATCATTATTTTCAAATTTAAAATAGATTGTTCTAGAAGTAAAGACATGTAAACATCTCTTGTAAAAAACCGCATCCCCTTACAAGTTTTAAAATTAAATCTTCTCTTTTGTTAGATTTTGTTTCAAGGCTTCCAAACATTTATTTTAAATTAAAAATATTAAAATCCTCACATTTTAACAGTGCTGAAATAAATTGAGCTATACTTGGATTAGTGGCTTGCATTCGTCTATTTAAGGTCCTATTGAAGCTTTCAGCATTATTTGTAGTTCTAAGGACTCCATTTTTGACCCTAGTACAAGCGTTCTAAAATTCAATTGGAATTCTGGGACTATTTTATCCTCTGATATTGTGTTCTAAATAATTTTTTTCAAAGTAAGATTTAAAGTTATTAAATTGTTCATAGTTTTGATCATTTATATATTTTTGAATGTCTTCATAAAAAAGAGGAATTTTCTGAACTGGTACATATGCTAAGCATGGCATCATTTTAAAAGCTTTTTTATAAACTTCGTCGTTTTTGTATTTATCGACGTCATCCTGTGCCTGAACTCTTCTCCATGCCGCCTGTTCTAGATTAAACAAACAAGCATGACATTCAGCATCTGGAAAAGAGATTATAAAAGTATTTACTAAAAGGTCCTCTCAAAATCAGTAATTACGTATTTTACCTCCAATGTTGTCAGCTCTTTCCACTTATTAAAGGCTCTTACATATGATTTCTGTGGTTGTATTACTTAACAAAATATAAAAAATCGGATAGGTTTTATCAATAATATAACCATGTATAACAACTAGTTGGTAAAAACCATGCGCAGACGACTTAAAAGTTCCGTCCACAACGTATGTCTCGATTTCAGGAAGAAGTGTCATTTTAAAACTTCCAAAGAATACTATAAACCTCTCTTTGTCTTCGAACCCGCTATCAAATCTTAAGAATGGATTTCCTAGCCTATCATTTTTTAAAATATCCGGGATGTCAATAACGCCTCCTGGTGTGAATCCCAATACATTGTTTCTATTTCTTCTTATAGTGTCTCTTAAATAACTTGTGGTATACATTTGACTATAAAATTCACCTTCCGAAAGAGCAGGGATTTGTTCAACTATGATATTAAAAGCACTTTCTGTAGTATTAATAGCTTTTTCTTTTATGATCGCCATAGTTTTAAGTCTTAAGATTTTTTCTGGAACAGGGGGGTGATTATGCTCGGTTTTTTTCTTAATGGAATTATCAAGGTCTAGGTAAATTGCACCTCTGCATGATCGGTTATTGCATCTCCACCTTATAGACCCATCGTGATTATAATCTTTATTGTATATATACTCCTCGTGGACTAATAAGTCATTTCCTCTCTGTCCACGTAAAAATTCGAATTCGTTACTCATATTAAGGGGCAATATTTTTTTTAAAAAAAAATTTGCACAATTTCAAAGGGTAAAATTTTCTGGACGAGTTTTTTTCCGTGTTTTGAACGTAGTCAGACTTGTCCGCATTTTTAACGTAAAGTAACCCCTGTTTTTTGAATTTCTGGACGAGTTTACGGCACAAAGTTTCTGGACGAAAACCCGTAAACTCGCCTGTAGGCGAGTTTACGACGATCCATTTTTAATCATAACAAACCTCAAAAATGCTAGCAACTGGGCTTTAATGCTGATGTCTGTGCTCTCATCAATCTGTAAAGCCCATTTTTTTGAGGCATCGTCAAAGCATTGAATTATCTGCGATTTAACACGTTAAACGCCGCAGGTTTTCGACTAAAATTGACCTACACGCCGTCGCAGGTTTTGGTTCTGTTAAGCGAACCGTATTTAAATATGTTTTTAAAGAGGTCTATAACTTCATAGTAAGAGGGTTAGAACATTTTTTTAATTAAAATTTTAAGTGTAACGCACGACAATAAAAGTGTTAAAAAAAGCATTAACACTATAAAATAAGCAAACGACATTTTTTTTGCTGGGGTCACCGGTGACCCCCACGGCGTTTAACGTGTTAATATACAGACGAATGAATTTGTTTTATCGATTTAAATGGTACGGCCACACTCCAAAATTCATCAGAATCAATAAAACGACATTACTACACATACAACTGTTATAACTATTACTTTTTGATAGTCTATGTTCATATCTAGGCTTAATAAAGTGTTTAATTTATCTTATTCATAACAGTTTGTGATTTATTGAATTTGTTTGTATGAACAGTAGATGCTTTTAAAAAACAAAAGGCACTCATGAGTAATTTTAACATTACTCAATGTGTTTTCGTTTACTAACTGCAATATTTACATGATTATCAGATTTTAATTTAAAGCGGGTCACAAACCTACTTACCTAAAATTGCTAATGCACACCAGAAACATTATTTTTTGACTTATTATAACTCTAAAAGTTTAATAATGGCAATTTGATATAATTTTAATCGCTATCTGTTCCATTTTTAGGAAAAAAAACAAGATACAAACAAAATCTCAGGTTGCTTTTTATTTGTCGATCATAAAGCAGAGCCGTTTCTAAAAATATGTATTACACTGATAATATGCTATTTATAAAAAGGTTATTTAACTTTATGACTATTTTAAATAATAAATCTTTGTTAAAGATTTAAATTTGATGTTATTATGTAATTGCAAACCATTTTTGTGCAAAAAAATTTTGCTAAATTTAACAATTGTCAAGTAAAAAAGAAGTTTAATATAATGTTTTTATTTAAATATCATTAATTTATCATTACGATAGTTTGCAGCTTTACAAACGTAAATTATATCTTCAAAATTATCATTGTTTATAATGTGTATAGTACTATCGATGTTTTTTAAAACAAATTATTGTGCAAAACTTAAAAAAATCTTTATGAATCACTGATCATCAGCAGTTATCAAAAAAAAACACAAAATTTAAAATTAGAAATACTTGTTTATTTGAAGATTATAATGAACAAGGGCTGTTTTTTTTTTGTTTGTTTGTTTATTTTAATTCCTTAAATAAAAAATCTAAAATGTAAACAATGGAGTTCAACGGTAATCAGAATATTGAATTTTTACAAACTTTTATAACTGAAAGATCTAATGATTTTAAGAGTCTTGTAAATTATTTTGAAAACCTAAATACTATATCAAAGGTGTCTATAAGTACTACATCAAAGGTGTCTACACCTTCTGTGGTTAAAAAGGAAGAACCTAACAAAATAGATCACAAACCTGTAATGATTAAGAAACAAAAGAAAGTTTCATTCGATTTAGAAAAGAATACGACATTCTTTTACGAGTCAGAAGATAGCATTGAAAGACGTATGAAAATTGAAAAAACTAAAAAAGAAAACATAACGACAAGCACTGTAATGATTAAGAAACCAAAGAAAGTTTCATTTGATTTGACAAAGAACACGACATATTTCTATGAGTCAGAAGATAGTATTGAAAGAAGTATGGATATTGAAAAAACTAAAAAAGAAAACATAACAATAAGCACAGAAAGTATCATGATTCCGATACAGTTCGAAATTCACCACGAACAAGAAACAAGAATGTTCGATTTTAAAGAGATAAGGCATTTTTGGGAAAGCTTGTGAAATTAAATAGATTTATTAATTTTGTTCATTTGTTTGCTGAGTTCTTTTAAAGGTATACAAATTTTTGTTTAATACAATTCTAGACTGATCAACAATTTATGATCATAAACGTATTGGTAACCCGATTCCTTGTTTTTTAAAAAAATTTAAATCCCCCAAAGAAATAGAGTTATTTGGAATTATCATAGAAATTTAAAGGATTCGAACCTCTTGAGTTTCTTTATCAAATCTCTTTAGTATTACATTGTCCTTTTAGGCAATGTAAATTTTATTTTTTTGACCTTTTGGCCACCTTTTTGGAACAAAAAAACGTTATTTTCGACCTTTATGCCGAAAAATCGGGCAGCTGTCTGTACAATTAAAATTTACAACAAATCTTTTTAATTTGTACAATACAATTTTACTAAAATCTTTTTAATTTGTTACAGAAGGACTCCCTTCATTAATACTACCACCCACCGGGAAATGATTTTCCACCTTTTTATTATACAGTTGATCCAATTCATGTTCTTCCCGTTTCAAATCCTCAATACATTGATCGTATTTCTCTCTTATCACGTTTTCCATTTCATTTTTTAATTTATTGTATCTGGCCATTTGAATTGATTCCGAGCTCTTCTCCCTTTCTAAAGCACTTTTCCTAAATGTGTTATAATAAAAAGTATCTGTTTTATGAATCAAATCATCAAGATGCGAGTAAATTATTAATTTTTGTAATTTCTTAAAATCGTTTCCTTCTTCATTTTCAATATTTATAAATCCCCAAGGATACTTCCTTCCTCTTATAATCTCTCCTTCATAATCAAAAACTGTCTCACTGGCTATTACTCCGAATGGCATACTCTCAACTATACTTTTAATTTCATTAAAATGTTCTTCATCAGTTTCAATAGGCTGAGGAGTAAAACAAGAAATATTATTTTCTCTTATTAAGTTATTAATTTCAGATTTACGAGAACTTAATTCTTCTGGAGTGTACATATCAGCTTTTGAAATAATGGGAATAAAATTGCAAACCTGTGACACTTTTTGCATTGTTTCAATTTCATTAAAAGATAAGTGGTCAGAAGGAATTAAATAGAGACAAACATGAACACGATTATCTTTATAAATACGATAAGGTCCTTGTTCTCTTTCAAAATAATCCATATTCAAAGAATCAATATATTCAAGGACATTTAAGACATTATCATTATGGTAAGTTATAGTAGTTGTTTCTAAAGAGATACCATTTTCAATTATTTCATTTTTAGTTACAGATAAAGCATTAGGTCTATCCTTCTGAACAATAGGAGCACCAAATAAAGAATTTACTAAAGTAGATGAACCCAATCCTCTTCTTCCTAGAACTAATACATTAATTTCAAAACCATTTTTTATAGATCTTTCTCTTATTAAATCGGGTACACCACTAAAACCAATTGAAATATCAAGAATTTTCTCACCAAGATCTTGTTCAAAAGTAGGAATTCTCATTTTTAAAAAAATAAAAAACGTTTATTTATAAATTAAAAAATGTTTCAAAGTGATTTTTAAAACAGTGTTTCAAATTTTTAAAAAAGGATTAATAAAAATTTAAAAAAATGGAATAGGGATCTCTGGACTATCTGCCAATAATGAAACGTTATATCATGTTTAGTCCCATAGTATTACTATTAATAACTTCTTTAAGCCCCCTAATCACATTTTTTATATTTACATTTAATTTTTTTTTCATATTTTTTTTTAACCCCATGAACGACAACAGGCCTTTTTTAGCCCAATTCTTCTCTACTCCACCAATAACAAGAGCTTTAAGTATCTCAATTATCATAATAATCGTGTGTATTTACATCAAATTAGTATCTCCTTACTCTTTAATGTACTCCCCTTACTTTTTAAAATCTGGTGAATTTTGGAGGATTTTTACTTGTTTTTTATACTTCGGAAACCCGTCTTTAGATGTTTTAATTCACATTACTTTCCTTTATCGGTACTCCCGTATGTTAGAAGAAGGTTTTATTTATACTTCTGATTACTTTTGGCTTGTATTTATTATTTCTTCTTTACTTTTCTTTATTGCTAATTTATTTAATATTCCTTTATTGGCTTCAGCCTTCTCTAGTACAATAACGTACATTTGGACTAGGAAAAATCCACATGCCATTGTCCAAATCTTTGGTTTTATTTCATTTCCTGCCTTTTATCTTCCTTTTATAGTTCCTTTATTCATGTTAGTAACTGAAAAAAAGATAATGACTGAAGATTTATTAGGAATAGTAGTAGGACATTTGTATTTCTTCTTTAAAGATGTTTATCCTAAATGGGGAGCTGATGTCTTTAGGACTCCTTGTATTATAAAAAAGTTTTTTGGAGAACACAGTGATGAATGTTGTAAAAAACCGAAATACAGGACATTAAATCTTAATACAAACCAACTTAATCCAACAATGGAGACAATAATATTAGAAGAAGAGACAATCATAGGAGGAGAAGAGAGTAGAGTGAATATCAATGAAAGTGAGGTGAATATGGTAGATATGAATGAAAGTGAAGTGAATATGAATGAAAGTGAAGTAAATATTAATGAATCCATTAATAAAGAAGATGCCATCAATAAGGATGAATCTATTAATAATAACAAATCTACTAATAAGGATAACTCTATTATTGATGATAAATCTATTATCAAGGATAATGCAAACGATTCTGTTTTAAAAGAAGAATCAATTGAAAAATCAGATATTTCAGATTTCTCATCTCATGAAATGTCACGGGAAAACGAATTATCAAAAGAAAACGTGTCTAAAGAAGATGAAAAGGATTGGGAAGAGAAATGGTCTTCAGAGACAATAGAAGATAGTTCGTAAATTAAAATGATTTATTTAAATTGAGTAATAAAAAATAATAAGGTAAAGGGGGAGGGATGTAAAAATCAAAGTTTTTAAAGCTGTTTATGCTAATAAGGTTCATCATGCTTTTATGCAAATTCACTCCCATGCTTTTATGCGACTACAAGTTTTTATGCCTACTAAACTAATCCCCCTCCTACTACTTTTTACTTATTTCCACAAGTCCTGCTTACATACCGACCCTATTGATAAATTCTTTATAAGTCCATTATTTATCTTTACAATACATACATCATCCCTTATATCAAGTACTACTGCTTTAGATCCTTTATAATCCCCTTCCATTACTATTACATCTTCATTTTTTTTTGGTTTTACGAAAGTTATTTCATTTCTATCATAAGTCCCATTTTTTGTAAAGAAAGTGTCTCCTATGAAATCCTCTACTTTACAAATTTCTCCATTGATCAAAACCAAGGCTCCTGCATAAATACTCGTAGTATCATAAATCCTAGGGGTTTCTAAGGTATCCGTTTTTATATTTTCAAATTCATAACCAGGAGTCTTTACTACATTTGAATAAGATGTTACGTATTCTGCTTCTAATTCCCTTACAATTTCAATCATATCTTCTCTAGGAATAGTAATGAAAGATAAATTTGAATTGATCTGTACTCTACATTTATTCATATAAACATCCTTAACAATCCCAGTATGTCCTTTATATTTACCTTTCTTAATTTGAACTTGTTTATTAACCAAGCCATCCTTTCTAAATACTTGTCTAGGTCTTTCCTTTCTTATGATTTCTTTTGTTAATGGAATTGGTTTATTAAGTTTATCAATTGTAACTTTAACTTCTTCAGTAAAATCCCGAATAGCCACGAAATAAATCCCATCAGAATAATTCGTAATAATCCCATTTTCATTATCATAACAAACTTCTTCTCCTACAGAATAAAATTTCTCTAAAGAATCTGATAATACTTCATAACTTTTTCTATTTTGAGTTTGTATTGTAATCGTATTCCCCATCATACTCATTACTTTCCCTTCTAATCCTATTAACTCCCCTTTGATAACCCGTACTTTATCACCAACCTCAAAAAATCTCCTAATTTGAAATAATTCCAATTCTTCAAAATTTGGTTCAGCATTCAAATCAATTGAACTCCTTAAAATTTCCTTCTCTAAAAATCCATTTACGTAAAAATCCCGTTTATAAACAAAACAGTTTTTATCTTTTTTTATAATTTCATTTTTAAATTCATCAGGATTAAATAATTTCTTAATCCCATTGATCCTAGGGACAATCCTAATCGTAACCATATCCCCTTCAGAATCCACAATAGAAGCCAAATCCCCTTTATATTTCCCTTTTCTAATCCGCCCAAATTCAACATTTTTTAAATCATTTCTGTAAGTTAAAGCATCAATCATTTCATCTTGAGGGACAATTGATACTTTATTTTTATTAATACCACGTACTTTACCAAAAGAATCTAAAACGTGTTGTTTTTGAAAGGCTTCTAAGTAAATATAACCTCTTAATCCATTTTTAACTACTACACTACAAATATTTGGTTTATTTCCTAAAATCCTTAAAGCAATATCTTTCTCTACACCTCTCTTAACTCTAATTAAAAATAAACGAGGAGAACTTATTTTTGGCATTAATTGAGATTGCATTAGACCTTCTTCTATACTCTCAACTTCTTCATCTTCATCAACAATATCTTTAAAAGCATTGGCGTATTTCTCTTCAATTTGTTGAGCAATTCCAATTTGAGAAGTTGGTTTAAAATCAACGATATTATCTAAATCTTCAGATTCAAAATCAGATTCATCTTCTGAAGCTTCTAAACTTATGTATTTGCCAATATTTTTCTTACTCATAAAAAGGGGGGGAGGATGAAAATGGATATGAAGGGAGTAAGGGGGGGGGTAGTATAAGGGTAGGATAGAGGGGGGTATTAAAGGGATGTTGGTAGGTAATAGGAGAAGGGGGGGGGTGTTTGAACGTGGATTAATATATGGGGGGCATTAAGAGAGGGGGGTTTATTAGTGAATTAATGTTAAGGTTAAAGGGACATCTTTATAAATTTACTTTCCCATACCATTTTTTACCCCCCTCTTCTCCTTATCCTCCCCCCTTCCTACTAAACCCCCCTCTATCTACCCCTTTCTCCTACTACCCTTCTGTTTTTCCCTTACCCCCCTCACTCAAATGGAATCAAACAATTCATTGAAATTTTATAAAAATAATAGACAATGGTACCAATTATGTAAAGAAATCATAAAATCTATTACTAAAGATAATTCTAATATCATTTATTCTTTATATCTTGAATCTATTTCTCAATATCATCCTCTTACTATTACTGAATCTTCTCTTTTAATTTCTAAATATTTACAATTTAAAGATGCTATTTCTCTTTTAGAAAAATCTAAAAATGTTATTAAGGAATGTAATATGTACCATGGGGATTTTAATATTCAAATTGTTCATTTGGAAATTCAAATGTGTCTTTATAAAATTGAAATTGGAGAATTTAAACAAATCGAGAAAAAACTTTATGAATTTAAAAAAATGGATTTACCTTTAAAAGTTTATGAATTGTATAATTTTTTAGGATTTAAATATTTTGAGAAAACAGGGAATATCGAATATTGTATTAATTACTTAATTAATTATATTGAATTAAGTAAAGATAAGACTTATTATGAAATCCTAGCCAAATACACTTTGATTTCTAGAAAATTTTTTAATTTTATGCGAGTTTATGCATTTGAAGGATTTTCTGAAATTCGCATAAACTCAATTTATGAAATTGTGCAAAATGGAGAAACCCAGAGAATTGAAAAAGAAAAAAATGAATTAAAAAAGATATTTACTCAAGAAGAAGTTGAGATTTTAATAGAAAAAACGTACTTTATAGGATTAATCAATTTGTGTTTTAAAGAAAAATCAAGGAAAATCGAATTAAGTAAAATCCAAGAAATCCTAGGAATTAATCAAAATGATTTAAATTCATTTTTAGTAAAAGCTTTTGGTTTTAATTTACTGAAAGGGTGGATTGATGAAGTAAAAGGAATTTTATATTTTAGTACGATACTCCCAAGGACACTTCCTAAGGAAGAATTAGAGAAAATGAAAGATAAGTTCGGGGTATGGAAAAGGAAAGTTAAGGAGGCGATTAGTATGTTAGAATAAAAAAATATTATAGTAAATGAGAAAGTATATGTTGAGTATTGTGTAGTATTAAGTAGTTTGTAAAGTGAGTTGTAAAGTAGTTTATGGGTCATATTTTTATGCATCCAAATTTATGCATTTTAAATTTATGCATTTAAATTTTATCCGCCATTTACCTTTTACCCCCCCCCTCTCAATCCCCCCCTAAATCCCCCACTTACTTTTTTTTTAAACCCCCCTTCATTATGAACTCAAAAGAAGATATTCTTAATAATGGTCAATTAGAAGGTTTAAAATCCTATACGATTTTCAAAAGGAAGACCCCGGGGTACAAAAGATACAATTGTGAAAATCTTAAAGTCATAGATAAGTGGTATCTCAAGATTTGTAAAAATAATTCATCTAAGATCAATTGCAGATATTGGTTTAGTGTAGTAGGATTCCTTAAAGATGGTACCCTTATACAATCATCTCCTATAATAGAAATAGAATCTCCTAGGATTTTAATTACAGAGAACAGTAGATACAAATTAGAAGTTAAGTCAGATTTAAGGAAGTACGTACCCCATTTAGATTTCTCCCGAGAAGAATTAAATAAATTCCTAAATGGATTTCCAAAAGATTGGCAGAATATTTTTAGAATAGAATTAGAGAAGATATACGGGAAGAGTCTTTATAATACAGAAGATTTAATAAAAGTAGAGATGAATAGAGAAATGGATAAATTGTATGATAGTGTATGTGGAGATAATATGGAAAGGGATGTTAAGGATAATATGATTAAAGAAAGAGATTTTAAGAGTGATAAAGTCAAAGATGGTATGATTAAGGGTGATAGTTTGATTAAGGGCGATAGTAGCATTAATAAGGGAGAGAGCTTAGTAAAGGCTAACACTAGTTCACTAATAAGAGATAGTAGTCTATTAAGGGATAACTCAGTAACGGGAGATAGCTTAATTAAGGGAGATAGTTCTTTTTTAAAGGCTAACACGAGTTCAGTAAAGAGTGATGGTTCCTATATAAAGGGAAATAATTCACTAAAGGAAAGGAATAATAGCTTTAGAAAGGGTGATAGCTTTAGAAAGGGAAGTAGTTTTTCGAATATGGATAGCTTTAATAAGGGAGATGGTTCCAGTATAAACAGAGAAAGCTTTTCAAATAGGGATAGTTTTAATAAGGGTAATAGCTATATCAAGGGAAATAGCTTTATCAAAAATAATAGTTCACAAATTAAAGATGATTTACTAAAAGGAGATAATATCAAGAAGGATGAAATTTTTAAACAAGATAATGTTAATAATTTAATACAAGACTTTATTGATTCTAATAGAAATAAAGTAAATGATTATAAAGTTAATGATTATAAGGTAAATACTAAAGTTTATAATAGAAATTATGAAGGTAATTGTAAAGTTAATAATAGAAATAAGAAATCTATTTATGATAATAAGAAATCTATTAATGATAATAAGAATCTTCAAGTTCTAAATGATAATCAAAAAGGAAGGGATTCATTAGAAAATGTTTTAGATGATCTTTTAGTAGCACAAAAGGAATTAGATGGATTTTTATTAGAAAAAAAAGGAAGTGAAGTAGAATGGTTACCAAAAAATAAAAAGGGATTAAGTAAAAGTATGGAGGATAATGAAAGGGATGGGGGTAAAGATAAGTTAAGTAAGAGTATGGAAGATAAGGATAGGATAAAGGATAGAGATACCCTTAATAAACCCACTAAGGATACCCTTGATAAACCCACTAAAGATACCCTTGATAAAGACCCCCTTACTAAATCTTTTAAGGATACCGTTACTAAATCCCCTCTTGCTAAACCCACTACTACCTATACCCCTAAAGCTTCCCTTAATAAACCCATCACTACACACCCCCTTACTACACACCCTCTTACTACCCCACCTTCTTCTAATAAATTGGATTATGACGTGGAAGGTATTTTCGAAGATATTTTAAAAGAGACATCACTAAAAAAGACCAATGATAAAAAAGGAAAAAAGGATAAAAAGGAAGAAGAGATAGGGGAGAAAATGGATAAAAATGTAATTAAGAAAAATGAAATTGATAAAGATATAATGGATTTAATGGATAACATAGGAGAAGGATTAATAGAAGAAAAGGAAGGTAAGGAAGACAGTGGTAAAGAGGATGAAAATGTAAAGGACTTAATTGAACCTAAAGATGATAATCCCCTTAAAGATAATCCCCTTAAAGATAATAACTCCCCCAAGGACACCCCCCTTTTTGATTTGGATTTTATTCCTGATCTTTCTTTTCATTCCTTTTATTTGGATTCTAGTAAAATCTCCTTGAGTAAAGATAATAAAACTTTTAGTAATTCAGAAAAGAAACAAAAGGAAGAAGAAGAGGAAATAGTAAGGAGTTATATTAAAGAAATAGATGAAGAAGAAGAAAAGGAATATGCATTTGAGAAAAGGAGAAAAATAGAAAGGAAGGAAAAGAATGTTAAGGGAGATGAGGTTAAGGTAGATAATAAGGATAAGGTTATAGGAAAGGCTGAGGATATTAAAGTAGACAAGGACAGTAAAGGTGAGGACAAGGTTATTAATAAGGTTACTACGGATAACAAAAAAGTAAAAAAGGAAAAAGTTAAAATGGATAAATTTGAAAAGGCCCGTGAAAGTATAAAAAAGAGAGAAGAAAAAATGAAGGAAAGTAAAGGACAGGTAAAAGAAGATAAGAAGGAAGATAAGGAGGGTGTTATTCAGGATAGTAAGGTAAGTGAGGATGCTAAGAAGGATGAAAAGGATGTTAAGAAGGAAGAAAAGGATGTTAAGGTAACTAAGGATATTAACAAGGACAAGGTTATTGAAGACAAGAATCTTAAGAACAGTGTTACTAAAGATACCAATAAGGTTACTGAGGATATCAATAAGAATATTAAGGCTCAAACTTCGGACAAGTCAACTTTAAGTAAAGTTAATAAAAAGAAAGATACTCCCGTAAAGAAAAAGGATCCTAAACCAAAAAAAGAAACTCCTAAGAAAAAGAAAGAGGAGAAGAAAGAAGAGAAGAAGGAAGAGGTAAGCGTGGGGGAAGAAGACGTGGTCCCTTCTAGTCAAATATCAGTATCTTCTGTAAAATCTAATAAAAAAGTGAAAAGGAAAGCAAACACAATGCCAAAAGATTTTAGGATGATTTCTAGGAGATTAAAGGAAGAAGAAGCAAAAAAATTTAAAAGTAAAAAATA
>DWJA01000049.1:0-13096 GCA_018248675.1 Gesta gesta | reverse complement strand
AAGTGTGGTTGATGGATCAATTTGATTTAAAATATGGTGAATCTAAGTTGGTTTTGTTTTAATAAATCATTTAAAATGAAATAAAACTAATTGAACTTGTTTATAAAATCTTCAATTTCTTCTAATTCTGTAAATTTGTGACTTCTTATTGCTCCATTGATATCTTCATTTATTTTCTTTTGTTCAATATAAAACTTTTGATCTTCTAATAGATTAAGGTTGTCAGTTATCTTTTCTTTAGATCCTTTTTGGTCCTCAATTTCTTTCATCTGGGATAAACCAATTTGATTTTTATAAATTTCAAAATCAACCACCTCAACCAAAACAAAAAATTATGAAGAAAATATATTACGGAGAAATAAAAAAATTTGATATTACATCAAACATAAACCTTATAGAGATAACACACTTTAAAAGAGAGCAATTTGAACCATTTAAGAGTTTTTATATTGAACCTAAAATAGAAAATAGACGTTTAGCTTTGAATCACTATCTCTACACATTCAAACCAAGTAAAATGGTTGTAAATTATATTAAAAGAGAACCAAATCATGAACAGATAGGATTAAAAAGATTTAGAGAGTTTAATTTTGTAGAATTAAAAAGGAATACAATGATAAAACATGAAGTATATGAAGTTCTACCACCATTTGTGTTAGAAGAATATTATGACGGGAATTTTTTGTATTTAATATTTACAAATTTAAACATAGAGATTACAGTTTTTATTGATGGGTTTATTCATAAACTGTCTGATACAATTTTTAAATGTCATTTCAACACAAAAAATATAGATGTCATAATCCGAGGTATCGATTTCTTAATCAACCATAAACCACTTTGCATGTTAGAGAAAGAGATGAACGGTATTTATATTTCAACATTTTCTGATTACTTTTTAATATCAGTAGATCTTAATAAAAGTAGATGCACTAAGTTTGATGAATCTGCCATCGATACACAAAATAATAAAAAACAGCTTATCTCAAAAGACATTGAAAATGAACTAAAAAACATCACAATATCGGATAAAGAGTCAGCAAAAGGTGATTTTCAAAATTTAAAATACTACAAAATGAAGAACGACAAACTAGAATTTAATGAAGACGTTATTGGACCGGACAACTATCTACTGACACAAGATATGTTGTTTGTAAGATTGTTATATGACTCTTTAAATGATTTCGTTCTAAATTTGAAGATAGGGCAAATAACAATCCAGTTTGACAAAGGCAATCTGTTGCTGAATAAACAAAGGATTGAGCTTTTAAAAGCAAAAGAAATGTGCATAATTCAAATTAAAAATGATTAAATCTTTATTTGCTTTTTTTTATAGATTCACATAACTTCCCCATAATGAAGGCCTTGAGAAAGAGCATCAAATATTTAACAAACATGGAAGCAATGAAAATGGTCAACAATTACCAAAATAAAGATTTTGAACTTTTATTGAAATATTCAGACAAAGATTATCAGAATTTAGAAGAAAAGAAATCGAAACTTAAAGAATACGGACCTTATGAATTTGAAATAATACAACTTTTTAACTTCACACCTAAGCAAATTCTTCATTTACAGTTGGTTATCGAAGAAATGGAAGAGAGATTCGATGAGGAAAAATTAGAAAAAATATTACAAATTTTCAAATAAAAATTATTTTCAAAACTCAGAAACTATTACAAACCTTTTTTAATACGTTTTCATTTAAACACAGACAGAATAAAACAGTCGTAAAAAATTATCTTAGCTCTGTGAAATTTTTTGCAAAAATTTAACGGTTTATTAATTTTTAAGGGCATGAAGAAAAATAATTTCGTTGAGGAAAATATAACTGAAGAAGATGTTATCAATAATGTGGAAGACAATGAAGAAGTATCGGTTTATAAACCAGAAGAATGCGATGAAGATTCTCTTTCTTATGAGGAAGAGGCTTATATCGATATAGATTACATTTCTTTAGAATGGCCTTCACAAACTATAGACTTTTTTAGTCCAAATAATATCATAGTAGGAACTAATCCAGATGAAGGAGACAGTAAAATAATTTCATTTGACCTTAATAAATCTAAGGAGGAATCAAATCTTTCTGAAAATATTATTCCACAACCACTTAATAGAATACGTTACAAAGATTTCATTTATGGTGTCTCTGATGATTCATTTTATATTTTTAATCCGGATTTAGAAATAAAACATAATGAAAGTTTTGAAAATGGTGTTGGATACGGACTTTGTACTGCTGTTGATTTTGCTTATTTTACATCTCTTGACGGAGAAGTGTGTAAGATGAACGAGAAAGGTTTGGATAAGTTTAAATTACATAAAAGTTCTATAGAAAGTCTCAGTTATTTCAATAATTTATTATTTTCCGCTTCTACGGACAAAACAGTGAAAGTCACAGATCTTAGATCTATGGATACCGTCTATTCTAAGATACACTCTTGTGATGTTAATGCTATTGATTTTAACAAAGAAAATCATTTCGTCTACGGAGATGACAATGGAATTTTACGAGTGGTTGATTTAAGAATGACTTTAGAACAGACCAAAATAGAATGGCATAAGACAAGCATATCATCTGTAAAATGGAAAGATACAGATATTTTTGCATCCTCCAGTGATCAACAAGTTTGTTTATTCGATTTGACACTAGAAGAGGACTGGTCTTATGAGAAATATTTACTTTTTGTTCATCAAGGACAAAAATTTTATAAAGAAGTGTGTTTCACCCCCTCAGATTATGTTGTAACTACTTCTATTGATGGACTTTGTTTGTTTAAGCCTATTTCCTTTGAAAAATAAAAATTTTTATTTATGAAAAAACGTTATAAAAAAATTATTAACCCCAATAATGTCAGTTGATGTAAAACAGAACGTAGAATCCATAGAAACTGAAGTGGTTTCAGACAATAACATTGGTTTAGGATCCCCATTACTTAAAAATGTTCATAAAATGCAAGTTAAAAGTACTGACTATACGCCAATAGGATGTGGTAGACTTCCTTATAATAGACCTATCGAAAAACACATTGATTATGGTATCATCCACATAGACAAAAGTTCTAATCCTTCATCACACGAAGTTGTAACTTGGGTAAAAAATATTTTGAAATGTGAAAAAACCGGTCATTGTGGTACTTTAGATCCTAAAGTAAGTGGTGTTCTTACTATTTGTTTGAATAGAGCCACAAGACTTACTAAAATTCAACAAACATTAGGTAAAGAATACGTGTGCACAATAGAATTTAACAATAAACCAAAGAAAAAGGCTTTTCTGAAGGCAGTCAAGACACTTACTGGTTTGCTCTATCAGAGACCTCCACTTATGTGTGCTGTTAAGAGAGATATCAGACTTAGAAATATTTATAACATTGAAATTTTAGAATTTAATAAAGAAAAGAAATTGGCTTTATTCAAAGTATCTTGTGAAGCTGGAACATACATAAGGACACTTTGTGTTCATATCGGAACATTAATGGGATGCGGTGCAACTATGAAAGAACTTAGAAGAATAAGAAGTGGATCCACAGACGAATCCGAATGTTTTACTTTACATGATTTATTAGATTCTAATTATATTTACGAACAGACTAAAAATGAGTCATATTTACGAAGAATTATCAGGCCTCTCGAAGAATTACTTGTTGGTTACCCGAGAATTATGATCAAAGATTCGTGTGTGAATGCTATTTGTTATGGTGCAAAATTATGTGTTAGTGGTGTATTGAAGTATGATTCTAATATAGATACTGGTACTACTGTTGTATATATCACAGTTAAAGGAGAGGCTGTTGCTTTAGGGACTGCTATCGTTTCCAGTCAAGAAATAGAAATTATGAATCATGGATTTGTATCAAAAACAAAGAGATTAATTATGGAGAAAGATTTGTATAACAAATGTTGGGGAATAAAAAATGAATATGAAATTTTATCTGATTAGTAAATAATTTAACTTTGCATAAAAACATTTTAAACATAAATATTTAATTTTAATTATTGTCTACTTTAGGCGCAATATAATACCTCATATGACCTAAATCGTGTATAGATAAATCAAAGAAAATAGGAGCTTCTTCTCCCATAAAAATCTTAATAGAAGAACACAATGGAACAACTTTAGCTACTGTATTTACGTATTTCATAGAAATTTCTCTTTTAATAGGATCAGAAACATTAATCTCGATTTCACTTTCTGTTTCACTTTCGGTCTTTAAAGTCATAGAAGCACTTGTTGTATCACCTACTTGTTTAAAGATAATACAATCTTTACTAGCATCGATACTAATAAATTCACCAAATATTCCAACGAGTTTAGGTAAAACTTGAAACTGTTGAACTGACATTTTTACTTCCGTTGAGTATTGCATCTCAGGCACAGAAAACACTTCAGTATCAAAAGAATATAAAGATAAATCCCAATTTAGTTTATAATTCGGTTGTTTAAATTGAATGGCCAACTTGTTCGGGGCATCTTCACAGCTAATATTCAGAACACTGTCTTGAGTAAAAGTTATGTCTTTTAAAATCTGTAAAAGATTTTTTATTTTTATTCCTAAAGTCACATCCCTATCACATCTGTAACTGTCAAACAAGGCTTTATCAAGAAGTACGTCAATTAAAACAACGTGCATTGAGTCCATAACTTGCATTTCAAGACCATGCTCTTTTGTTTTAATTTCAACATGATCCACAATTTCGGAGATACTTTCTAAGATCTTTTTTAATATGCCGATTTTACCACCAGGAAAGTTATTGTTCTTCTCTTCTTTGGTTTGGTGATTTATTTCTAACTCGAACATAGGGTAAAAAATAAACTGGGTAAAAAAATGACCGTTAGCAAAAAATTGATCAAAACCAAAAAAGTAAAAAGGAATGTTAACCTGCAGCATCCTGCGATTGTTAACTTCCATCTCACCTCTTTCGATAGTGCCTTAAACGGCATGTTCTGGACCGCTCTTAAGAACATGTCACTCATGTCATCCTTGCCAATATTACTCCAGCGGTATTTATTCTCCGATCTTACCCCTGGGATCTGGGAAATAGTATAGAGTGGTGACAAAGTAGAGTGGTAATAAAGTATACACATCGACATATCAAGTATGTTTCCGTACGGGGTTTGCCGGTTCACAAGGAAAATTATGACAGCTTCTTTTTATGTTAATTTTAATTAAAAATTTTTATACAAATATTTTTACTTAAACAATCGCCTTTAGACTTTTAAATTCTCTAAGTTCATTAATTTTATTTAAATCTTTTTATCCCATAGAATGCAAATAAATTTCAAATACATTTCAACAAGAACTGGAAAATCTTTAATTTTGAATATTGAAAACAAAAGATACGTTTTTAACTTATTTGAAGGATTCCAAAGATACGCAATAGAACAAAATGTAAGTTTAAAAGGAATAGACACTGTTTTTCTTCCAGATAATAGTGGCATTCCAGCCTTTCTTGGCTTTTACTTGACTATTAGAGATATGCAAAAAAAGATGTTAAATGTCGTTTGTGCTAAAGACGTATCTCAAATAATTGAAAGTGCTGAAATAATTTGTCCAAAAAAAGAATTGAAATTTAATTTCATTCAAAATTATAAGGATGAGTTTATAAAAGTTAAAACGATAAATAAAAAAGGAGTTCAAAATTATTTAATTGATTTTAATGATATTCCGGGAAAATTGCTTATTGATAAAATTCCTAAGACACTCCCTAAAAAATATTATTCAGATTTAAAAAATGGTAAAGATGTAGAATTTAATGGTGAAATTTATCAAGGATCGAATTTTATTGAAAAACCTGTTGAAATCGGTAAAGTTTTATTGGTTTTTAGAGATTGTAAAGATTTTGATAAAAACGAATTTAAATTAATTTTATGTTTTGATCCTTTGGCTTATAAAAAACTACGAAAAAGATTTGAAAATGTTTATTTTATGAATATTAATGAAGAAATAGAATTTGTATCCCAGTATAACATTCAGAAAAAATTAAACGAACTTGATCCTAATTTTCTTTTGCCTAGTTCGATCAATAAAAATTTAACATACGGACACATTGCAGCAATGAGAACATGTTCAAAAACAAAAGAAAGTGATTGTGGCAAAGGAAAGAGGAAGAAAAAAGAGAATGGACTTGTCAAAAATATTTTAATTAATCACAAAAATGAAGTCATAAAAAAGTTACAAGGGTTTTGTATCAACTCAGGAGATGAAATTATTTTTAAAAATGGATTTAAAATTAAAAGTGTAAAATCTAAGAAATACGTTCAAGTTAAAAACGAATTGATCAATAATTCATTAACCTTTTTAGGAACTGGCTGTGCTCTTCCTTCAAAATATCGTAATGTATCTTCTGTTTTGTATAATATTGAAGACACTTTAATTCTTTTTGATGTTGGCGAAGATACTTTAAGCCAACTGAATAGAATTTATGGTCATTTAGATATTTTAAAAAAGATAAAATTTATCTTTATTTCTCATTCTCATGCAGATCACTGTTTAGGTATTATCAATCTTTTAAAAGTTATAAAACACGATGTCGTTGTTATTGCACCAAGCGCTTTAATTGATTTTTTATCAATTTATAATTATAAAAATGTTGAATTTTATGATACAACACCAACCAAAGAAGTCGAACCTAAGTTTAATGAAGTTTATAACACATCACAAAAAAGTTTCAAATCTAATCTTGATAATATTGTTGAAGAATTGGGCGGCCTTGAGAATGTTTACGAAACGATCATGAGAGATTATGTTTTTAAGATCGAAATAGGCGATTTTATCTTTAACGTTTGTGGAGTAGAACACAATTTAGATTCTTGTTCAGTATCATTGGTTTATAAAAATAAAATTAAGATTTCTTACTCGGGAGATACACGACCTTCTTTAATTTTTGCTATCATGTCCAAAGATTCTGATGCTTTAATACACGAATCTACTTTCAACGGAAATAATCTTGATAAAGCTATTAAAACCAAACATTCTACGGTACAAGAAGCAAATGCTATTTATGAATTTTCAAAATCTAAAACTTTATTTCTTACACATTTTTCTCAAAGATATCCAAAAGGTTTTATCACGATTTACAAAGGAATTCCTTGTATGGATTTCTATAGGTACGTTTTGAATGAATCGACTTTTGACAAGAACAAAATCAATAATTTTTTAAAAACGTTAGATTTTTGATATTAAAATTAAAATTTTTTTAATGTTAGAAATTATTGTTTATAAATATAATATTACCATATTGTTAAACATACACTGCTCTAGACTCCAACGATGTTAAATAGAACTCCTCTTATTAATGCCTCTATTTATTTTTCTTACCTTTGTATCTTTTAAAAATCCTTTGTTTTTCTTTTTTAGATATTCGCGATAATCTCCTTTCTTTATTAAATTCCTTTGTCAATCTTTTCCTTTCTTTTTTGTCTAAATTATCTACTAATCTTGTTTCTTTTAATTCTGTATCTTCAGATTCTTCTAGTGATTCTGTACCATCTTCTTTTGTATCTGTTTCTTCAGCTGGTTCATTTTTAAACATTTTAATATCTTCAATATTAGAAACTTCAGATAAATTGGTTGGTATAAAAGTATTTTTTGTTACATCTACACCACGGAGATATTCTGGTATCTTTTTCTTTGTAATTTCTTCAAAAATATCATTAACACTTTTGACTTGTACACCAAGTTTCATAAAAAAATTATTAAGGTTTCTAATATCAATGATTAAAAAGTAATTGGCATTAGTATGAGAGATCTCTACACTTTGTCCAACATCTATAACATAAACAATATTATCTTTATACAATAAATTGTATTCAGAAAAATCAGAATGAATTAAACCTGCTTTGTTGTACATGTCATCCATAATTTGAATACATTGAGAATAACAATCATCAATATCATGCATATTAGCATCTTTTAACCTTGGTGCAATGTTGTCTTCTTCTCCTAATAAGGTCATAATCAGAATATTACGTTTTAAATAAATTGGTACTGGTGATGGTATATCAGCCTTATTTAATCTCTTTAAGTTTCTAACTTCTTTCTCTGCCCAAAGTTTTACTAATTTTCTACTGTTACTCGTACAAAATCTTTTAAATCTTTGTTCACTCTCAATGTATCTTTCTCTATCCTTAAACATCATAGTAGATGTCTTATAAATTTTGATTGCAACTGAAATAATTACTTCATCTTCTACTTCTTCCTCTGTTTTTTCTTCTTTTAAAGATTCTTTTACATTCTCAAAATGTTTTTTCATTGATTCGATTACATTATTTCCATCCAAATCTCCACTTTTTTCTAAAAATTTCTGAAAATTCTTCATATTAAACACGTTTTGGTTTTCTTTATCATCCAAATGGTGAATGTTATTTACGTATTTACTGTACAAAGATGTTGATGAATTAGCAAGATAAACATTAGCTTCTTTTCCAGTACAAATACTTCCACAAAGATTAAAAAGTTTCTTTCTCTTAATAAGTTTCTCAAGGATTCCAAGTGTTTTCTTATCTAAAACCTTATCTACAGTTGCTCTATCGGATTTATCTTTTCTAATTTTTTCAATTTTACATGGTTTCATTTGAGGATTAAAAAAATTATTAAAAATTGATAACGGCCAAAAAATTCACAAAAAAAAATTTTTTTTTTAGATTTGGGGATTAAAACTTTGGTATGCAAGGTTAAACCGCTATAAAGTAACCATTAAAGGATCTAGCTGTTTTTGCTATTACAATAATCCTTTATATTAATGTTCGTTTTAACATCCCCTTATAAATAACAATACGCCTTTTTTAAATGATACAACACTTTATTCATTTTTTAATGTTTTGATTTTATCTGTAAGTTTTTTCATAATTCTTTTTAATCCCATAATTTCATTCTCATATTTCTTATTGTCTTTTAAAACCTTTTCTAGTTCTTGTTTTACTTCGTTTTCTGTTTGAGTTAATTTTTCTTTTAAAATATTTATACTTTCTTTTCCACTATTGATAATCTTCTCCAGTGATACGTCATTATTTTGAGGATTAAGATAATTTAATTTACTTTTAAGCCTAGAAATCTCAATATCTCTAATTTTCATTTCTCTTTCTAAATTATTAATTTCTTTTTTATAATTTTCTTCTGTTTTTCTATGAGCCTCGATTTTATTTAAATAAATTTCGGGTACAACATCGCTACTCTCAATGTCGCAGTTATTTTTTAAAATAACATCTTTTTGTTTAATTTCTTCAATTGCCACATTAATTTTTCTTTTTGTTTCTATTAAAGAAGAGTGAAATTGATCTAAATTCTGGATTTTACTTTCATCTAATGGTTCTAAATTATTTTCTTTTATTATTGTACGTGTTTCATCATCGGATCTTTTAATATGTTTAGGATGAACCTCATTAACTATGTTCGAATTGTTTAAAAGTTCACTTTTTCTTTTTAAAAGATTTGTGCATTTCGATAAATCTCCTCTAATTTGAGAAATATTTGCTAATAAATCTTTTTTATTGGCAACTTTTTCAAAAATTATCACAGAACTTTTTATACCTTCTTCTTTAAAACAACATTTACTTTCATTATTAATGTTAAATATATTAGTGTCGTCTTTTGTAGATTCTAAGTACCGTTTTAAAGAAATGTTATTATCTTTTAATTTACTCATATCATCTAAATAAGGTTTCTTTGGACTAAGAACTGTATTATATTTCCCTAAAATCGATTCTTTTTCTTTATCTTCACACAAACCTTCATTTCTTTTAAAGAAAAACGTATCATCTTTAAAAATATCATCAAGATTATAAGATTTTTGGGCTGAATTTTTATTAAATGACATCCATTTAAGTAAAGAGTCTTGTTTATGATCTTCATTCTTTAAGATACTGTATTCATCATCTTCATTTTTTTTATTTTCTTCTTTTGTCATGGTTTGTGGGTCTTTAAATTTATAAAAAGGAATTTAACAATTTACTAAAAATGTAAATTAATGAACACAAAAATCCTATTAATAAGTAATTTCTTTAACAAATTGTTATTCAGGTCTAATGTAAACAACACATCTTGATCTTCGAATCACGTTCTAGAGTTTAAGACTTACATTGGGAGATTAATCTGAAACGTGTTTCTGTTTCAGTATAAAAACAAAAAAAAAACAACAAAACAATGAAATTTCTGAAAACTGTAATTACAATTTTAGGATATGTTTATTCTCAATCTGATAAACAAATTACACAAGCTCAACTGGATGAAGCCATTTTTAAACTGAATAAATCCAACAACATTCTAGATAGAATATTAAGAAAACTTTCAGATGAGGAAGCTTTGAGATTAAACAATTAAAAAAATTCCTTTTATTTCTTCGAAATTTTTTAATTTACAGTTGCAATAAAAAATATTTTAAACTTATCTATAATTTAAATTTCCTATTTTAGTAAAAATGACATTTATTAAAGCTATAAACAGTCTAGAAATATTTAAAATCATTTGGAACGTATAATAGCCTTTCCTGTGACTTTTTTTACCGATAAAAAAACTTTTCAAAAAAAGATTATAAAAAATTATAACGAATTTTAACCCATGCGAAAGGGAAAAAATAGTCTTGACTCAAAATACGGGTTAAACCAAAATAAAAGAGCAACAAAAAGCGATCAAGATTTATCAATTTACAATTTATTAAACAACACAGAGAATAATGAATTGGTTTTTTATAATCCGAATATGGTAGTTTTACAAAAATGCATTATTTCATTCTGTGAAGAGATTAGTAAACACTATGATACACCTAATAAACTTGTTATTGTTTCTGGTGAACCAGCTTTGTTTGATCTTGGAATTTATGAAGAAAAATTTAATAATGGAAATTCGAATAAAACAATTTTAACAAAGACAGACTTACAAAAACTTCCTGAAATCTATGAGCTGATTATAGATGAGATTAATGAATTCCCTACTTCAATTATTTTTGATAATATAAATGAATTAGAAGATTTAGAAATTATTATTAAGAACTCACATACTTTCAAAAATAATTTTAAGCACGTTGTATTAACTACTTCTTCACCTTCAATTTTTTTAAATGTTCGAGATAAAGGTAAAAATTTTTCACCAATTTTTTATGAAAGTCGTAAATATTTTGATTATTTTAGAAGATACAAAGATAAAATTAGACTAATTGAATATAAAAACATGAGTGATGAACTTTATCTTGATTCATCAAGAAATAATAACTCCATTAATAGCAAATTTTTCACTTTATCTCAATTTATTAACGATTTAAGAATGGGAAGTATATCTAGTGATATGTTTGATGGTGATATTTCTGTACTTAAATCTTTGGGTGATCGAATATTATTTTTACTTCTAAATGGCGTTTATGATTCAAAGTTTGTCGTTGATATCGTTATGAAAAATTCTAAGTTTGAATTTATAAGAAAGCATTTAGAACACTTGGAGTACAAATCTAACAAATTATCAAAACTTTTAAATTTAATTAATGAAGAATCAGGACGGGAATTAACACTAGTCGTTAAAAAACCTATTCTTATTCGAATAATTTGTTCTGTACTAGACATTCATTTTCCTAATTGTAAAATGATAAATTTAGAAGGTGATGGTATGAAAATTTCTTTGAAAAAATATGAAAGGACTTTAGATTTGACTATTTTAGGTTTTAATGAATATTTATCAAAATCAAATTGGATGTCATCACATGTTATCTTCTTCGATTTTGTACAAATGGGAATTTCAGATCGAATTCGAGTTTTTGTCTGTTCAAAAGACATGGATTTTTTAATTAATCAAGTTATAAAAGAAGAAGAATTGGCCAAAACTGATCTTGTGAAAAATGAAAGTATGAATGTTTCAGAATATACGCCAGATAGTATTTGTACAACAAACATTGATACTGTTAAGAATTTTGATTTTGTTAAAAATAATGATCCTGCCAAAGACAATGATGTTATAATTCGATTCGTTAATAATTCAGAACTTACTAGTGATGAGATTAAAGAGATTTCAGAAGAACTAAATTTCATTGTAAAAGATGTTAAATTTACGCCACCTACTCTAAGACTTGAAAATAATCGTAATTTGTCATATTTCGGTGTTCGTTTAGCTAATCATCTTCCTTACGCCGTTGAAGTCGCTAATTTAAAAGGCAATATTGATGGCTTTTCTACTGTTTGTGAAAGTATTGCATTTGGAACTCTGACTAAGCATAATGTTTTTATTGATCCTTATGTTATTGACAAAAATACCTATTTGTTTCCTAGAAAAGATGCGATTTTGTTGTATTGTATTCGCAATAATGAATTAGTTAAAATTGAAATACCAACTGATTGCATGGAAAAATACATTATAATGGATAAATACGGGTTGATTATTGATGTTTATATTTGTATAGGACGACGACCTAAGTTTTATAATGTTGATATCTCTAATACTAAAATAGACAAACTCAAAAATATAATTAGAACAAAAGAACGATATGAATTTTTAGAAAATCTTCAATGGAACAGAGCTAGTTTAAATGAAGTACCTTTTATTGAGAACAGAAATGATATTAAAATTAGAGTTAATCTCAAGTTTAATCCTGACCAGAAAAAATTAAAATCATATTTAAAGTATCATAAAAATCCAGAGGAAGAGAATAAATTTCGTAAAGTTGAAATTTATGATATAGTTGATATGTTTGTGTCTGTTTTTACGGGGTATCCGGGAGTTAAAATTTTGTTTTCTAAATTTCTTCGAGAAAAGCCAACTGCACTTTCTAACGTACAGATCTTAGATCAATTCAAAAATACGGATTTTTCAGATTATTATTTCGTGGTCTGTTTACTGTCACAAAAAGGTAGATTTTTTAATTACAATTTGGATTTAGAAGACTGTGTTCGTATTAAAAGTAATGTTAAAGGTATGATAACCACCTTGTTGAACAGAGTTAATACTCGTTTTATGAATATAAAAAAGATTTTAGAAAATCATCGAGATATAAATAGCCACGTTTTTAATGATTCTCATCTTATGAGGCATGTGATTATTACACCACTTTCAATTATATACAAACTTCCTATTTCTTTTGATGGTAATCGTGTTTTAAGAGAATTTGATCATGAAAA
>DWJA01000048.1:0-13163 GCA_018248675.1 Gesta gesta | reverse complement strand
TGGAAGGGGGGGGGGTCTAGCAACATGCGACATATATTATAATCATATTAAAGTTGCGCTTTAAGTTCGTAATCATCTCTATTATTATGTTGCGCTTTTTTTCTCGATGCAAATATGCCTTTTTGCATTCAGAAAAAAAATTTGGCTGTATTTTTTAATGGTTCTCTAAGGGGTATAACTAAAAATAAATTTGGACTCTTAAGTTCAATATAATCATTCAATACGGATTCAATTACTAATATATTATTGATATTTTCTAACATCGTAGTCATATTTCTATTTAAAATAACGAGTTCTTTCTTAAAAAAGTTAATCATTTTCTTATTTATCATTAAAGTCAAATCAAGAAATTGTTCATAAAAAGATTCTTATTGAGACATTTTGAAAGACCTTTGCGATGATTGAAAATCATTTAATTTATGAAATAAACTTGTTATTTTAACCATCATTACTTTTTGTTCTTTTATCAAACCGTTAGCATCTTTTGTATCAAACAAACTCTTTAATTTACTGGGGATTTTAACTGACGAATACGAGGATTCTAATGTAAAAACCTCTTCTTTCGGCCCAAAATGTATCATCGCAAAATCAATCATTTCAAAATTTTTGATGTTAGTCATAGTTTTAATTTTTTCATCTGTGCAATCTTCTGAACGAGACTCAAAACACGACATATTTGCGCAGAGAACATTACATATCAAATAATGATATATCATCATTATAATTTTGCAATCAAAACCTGATATCACCAAATTAACTCTCATCATATGGGGTAAATCAATACAAAATATATGATTATTAAAAATCAAAAGTTTTAAAATTATAATTTATATCACAGCCACAATTTTAAAGCAAATTTGCATAATTTTATATGCTATTAAAATAAAAATCTAACTTTGGCGTTGGAGTACAATTTTTAAAAGTATAAATAAACATTTAACGTCAGAAATACTTTAATGTCTTCTATGTTGCAAATCCATTTATTTGTGAAGAAAATCAACGAGGTAAATCAGAGGTAACCGTAAACTAGATCTATAGTGAGAAGTTAGGACGAAAACCATTTGATGTTTGAAAGAGAGGTTAAAATATCGATAACACGAATTAAAAAATATTAATACCGCAGAAGTTGTATTTAGACAACTTATTTGTCAAAAATTACCCTGTTTTTTTTTCCTTATCTGTATTAGTGTTGAAGGTATTAAACCGTGGCAAGTTTATCGATATTTGTTTTGGCGAGTTAACGCTATTTAAATGAGCACTGAACGAAATAGTTAAAAAATCAGATGGTATAACAACTCTTGAATAGAAGTGAGGGCAGATTAAAAGGAGATAGCGGGATATTGTCAAAAATTTATGCTTTTAAACATCCTATTAGGCCTCACAATTAAATTAATTTTTTTTTAAAAAACAATATTAACTTTGTAATGAAAATGCACAACGATGTTTTAATGAAAATATACTGCTTTATTGCATTAACAATGTGTTAAACAAGTATATTCAATTAACTTCATCAAAAGGTTAAAGAAACAAATTGTATTGTGTTGACGTCGGTCGGAACAGAACTGCAAGACAACCTTTTATTACGCTCGCGTGCCATCCGTAGCATAACATGCTCCCTTAAATACCTTTAAAGGGGATCTATAACACTGTTTGAGATCATGTTTCAGATCAGTGGCTGCGACTGGTCCATATTTGACATCATATGACTATTTTCGTCCACACTGGACATTTCATGTTATTTTTAAAGATTACTAAGATATAAAAAAAATTATTGAAATAAACCTATAAAAGCATATTCTCTTATTTTTTAAATAACAATTGTTTATTTGATTTGCTTATTATAATTTTTTCGTTTGAATACCCGTTTTTATGAGATCAACTAATATTTTTTCGATCTGATCCAAGATATGTTCAAATTTAATTTATTTGTCGAAAAAGGTCGTAAAAAGTAAACCAACTTTTTTATCCAAATTTAACACAGATATTCGTTAAAAAGGCATCCAACACAATCATTAGATTGTATTACTTTATCGATGAATTTTTGAAAAGATTTTACACCTTTTACATCAATATTGTAATATTTCATGAATAGCGTGTGTTGATATAAATATAATAAGAAGACGACCATTAAATATTTTCTGTCATTCTTCTTGTATTTTGACATTACATATTTTCTGTATTTCATATCTCTTCGTTTAAAACAGTTAAATTCCCATAGAAAAAAAGTTAGATCATGTCGACTTTTATGACATTCAATTATGTAATCAGTAATTAGAAAAATGTTAAACAAATTTTTCCCATAATAAAATTTGAATGCTTTATAAATAAAAAATAAAACAATTACTTTGTTTTCTTTATAATTTCCAACCTTTTCGCAAAATAAATTTATCACATGCATAACAATCAAAATTTTATAAGAGTACTTGTTAGAACAGAGACCACCAAGTGTTAGGAGCTCAGGTATAAAAAATACATATTTATATAGTTTTAATAGTTCTGTATAAAAGAAGAACTTTTTTTGACAATTTAAAAGTTTGTCTAGTTCCCATCGAAGTTTAATAAAATCAATATTATTAAAAATTTTTGAATCAAATTCAGCAGAAAACCTTTCACACATTTCATGATTAAATTTAACATTTTTGTCGATTTCACACATCATATTTCTTAGTTGTATTATGAATTTTCTATCATATGAAGGTTCAAAAATTGAAATATATGTTTTATGATCCAGTTTATAATCATTAAAAATATCATGAACATCTTCTATAATCTTTAGTCTTCTTAAATGACTACTATTATAAGAGAAAGAAATATTTTCAGATATGTAGTTTTCAATATATAAATTAAATGTACCTACAAAATTTTTGAAATTTTCAGAATTCTTTATCGGTGCAAAAATTGTTCTGGGAAATATTGAATTTCTTTGCGTATCTTTAAAAACTTTTGAATACCTTTCAATCAATTTAGTACATTCCTTTATATGATTTCTCGAATAATCTTTTTTAAGACCACCCATTAATTTTTCGTCACAGTTTTCAGCATTTAAACATGATATTTTCTGATACTTTGATTGAATATTTTTCGAATTGTTTTCCGAAATATTGTCATAAAACTGCAATTTAACATTTCTTGTAAATCCTAGTAGCTCGTCTAAACTATCATTATTTAATGTGACTAGTGAACACTTATTCAATTCATCTTTGGATGGTTCAGAAAAATCTATACGATCTAAGAAGTTTAAGAATCCTTTAGAATCTTCTGCTCTATTTTCATAACTATAGCGCGGTTGTTCAAACTGGCTATAATTTGAGAAGTTTATGTTTCCGAAAGCATGTTGTTTTTCATTATTTTGTATTTGTATGATATCATTGCAAACTCTGTTTCTTTTTTCAATCATGTCAGTATTTTCAGATTTTTTTCTTTTAGATCCTATATTTGTCGCGCTTATTAGTCTTAGAATTTTTAACAGGTTAAAATTCATTTTTGAAGGGTAGAAATTTCGGTTAATCATGATGTACCTGATCAATCATTTTTTAAAAATCTTATATCCAAAACAATTTTAATAAATATGTAGCCTATCTTTACCGAAATTGTACCTGTATATACATGACGATATTTAACACCTCATATCGATCAAATCTTATCAATCATTGATCATAAAAACCCATTTAAAACTACTAATACAAATATTTAGATAAATACATCCCGTAAATTTATAAATTTTTCAATTGATTTTTATAGATCTTAGATGCTTTTAATAATGATATATCGTTAGGTATAACATTCTTAACCCAAAATGTAAAACGAAAAATTTAATTATGTTTAAAATATTTTAGATTTCTTTGCCTAGTAAGATAAATTGTCTTTCTTCCCCCAACTTTATGCTGTAAACATTCTAAAATCTTTTTTTACTAGGTTCATAAATTCATAGAACTTACATCCATAGCACCCATTTGTCTCAACAATTTTTTCATAAAAAGTTTTTAATACTTCAAAATACTTATACTCGGCTTTGTGATATGCCAGAAAAATAACATGTTGGAATATAAACAGGCTTAGAATAATGTTATAATGTATAAGATCTTTCTTATTAAGGCACTGAATTTCTCTATTTTTTAAGCGAGATTTTTTCTTAATAATCTCTCGTTGGATGTTAACGAGTTCCCAATTAAAAAAATTTAAATTCTGATGCTTCGTTTGTGTATTCTCTTGTTTGGTTAAAAACCCTATGAGGTTTATTTTATTTTTATAACTGTAAGAAAAGGATTTTATGATAAAATAAATTATGAAGGTTCTATATTTTTTTATATGTTCATCATTTTCATTAATGAACAAATTCAACAAACGAAAAATAATAATGACTTTATCGGATGGTTTTTTTATCAACACGTATCCTAATGTCAATACCTCTGGTAAATCTTCAATATATCTGTACATAGCCATATACTCTTTAACAAGTAAAAATGATTTTTGTTCAGTAAATTCATTAGAATATACAGATTTAAAAATGAGAAATTCATCAATTGCTATATCCAAATCATCCGAAAATTGATTATAAATTTCATTAGACAGTTTATCAAATAATTTATACTTTGAATGCAGAGTATAAAGTATATGCAAATAGTCTACTTGAATATCTTCTGTAAACATAGTTTCATTATTTATGGTATACTTTGACTCAAAGACCAAATTTATTGTTTCTCTAATTCGTTTCAATCTTGTAATGTATGTCACAGAGTTTGTTTTAGCAATGTAATGTTTGATATACCGATCTATTTTATTATAAAACAATTCAATGTAATTTGCAAATTTCAAATCAGATAATATTTCTTGATTTAACAAGTCTGTATCCTTACCAATTCTGTGAGCATAGTTATGGTGGTTTTCATGATTTTTAGGAAAATTAACATTATTTAAAAAAGTTTCGTATTCAACTAGTTCTTCATAAGATGGTTCGTAAAATTTCTCTAATTTATCTTTACACAACAAGCTCTCAAGATCATCATATTTAAATTTTGAATATTTAGAAAGATCGATTGGTCTAGATATATTATCATATAACGGTACATCTTCATAGAATTTTCCTTGAGGTTCACTGCAGCATTGAATATTTAACCCAAAAAAAATCATACAGATCATTTTTCTAAGGGTAAATTATTGTATAAATCGAGAGAATCATTTTTAAATGATTTAAAAGATGATTGTAAATATCAAAAAGTTTTTGTTAGAAATAACCGCAGCCGTTTTTGTGTTAAGCATTTTGATCTGAATGTAAACCCATATTGCCATAAAAATCACATTACATCAATCTGATCATTACGATAATTATAAAGAAAAGCCACACTGATTAACATATTTAACTTTTGTTTACAAACAGCAGATACACAATGTTCGTTTTAAATTTTATGAACAGAGAGATAATGAAAGAAATAATTGTAAAGAGCATCTATTTAAAAACATATTGTTCATTTTATTAAAGATAGGTTGATTTTTTGATGGTTTAAGAGCGATTTTAAACACAAAATTTCATAATATTTATATTTACAAATAAAGGAACAATGCTCAGGTAGATAGAAATTTGAATTTATTTACACAACAGTTTGTAAAATCAGTTTTGAGAATGTTTCCATTAAATAGATCAGTGATGCTAGAGTGTAATGGAAAGGTGAAGGCTTTTAACAAAAAAAAATTATTTGGCTGAATTCTGGGACGCTTTACACAAAAAGGAGTCAATTAACTGAAAGGTGAAATTCTTAACTGATAAGTGGGGCCAAGAAAAATCCCTTGTTGGGTCCGGGTTTGACAATACTGAAACAGGCATGTCTAGAGTCCGGAAGAAACCAGGACCTGAATTTTATCAAAAACTATACTTTTTATTTTGGCTGTCCGATTTTGGCCGGTTTTATAATTTGTTTTAGATACCTAGTACTCAATAAATTAGTAACGTCTTTTTATCTTATTGACAACACATTTTTAAGTATTTTCTTTAAATATAAATAACAATTTTATGTAAATCAAAAGGTTCTTGTTTAAAAACATCTCGAATTATTTCATCTACAAACTCGGAAATCAATCTACAAAAAATAATTGTTTGAAAAGTATGCCCAATAAAATTTAATTTATTCTCAACTGAGAATTTTTTATGGTTATCATTGTCGCAATGGATAAATATCTATTAAAAAGGCAGCCAATACAATCTTGTGATTGTTTTACCCTACTGATAAAAATGGAAAATTTTTTAACATTTTCGGCATCGACATTATAATATTCTAAAAATATATTATGTTGATATAGGTATAATAAAAAGACTATCATAAGGTAGTTTCTATCTTTGTATCTGTATTTAGATCGATAACCTTTTCTACGTTTAATATTTTGCCGTTTATTATTGTTAAGTTCCCACAAAAAAAAATATAAATTATGTGACCCTTTGCCGCATTTAACCTCATATTCAGGAAGTAAAAAAATATCAAACAGATATCCGTTGAAAAGGCAAAAGGCCTTAGAAATAAGACATAAAATGAAAGTCTTATTATCTTTCATAGAAAAATCATTTTCCGCTAATAAGTTGATTATATGCATGATGAAAATAATTTTACGACATGATTTATCTAAGAAAAGACCACCTAATGTTAATAATTCAGGTACATCTTTAACATATTTATAAAGCTTTGAAAACTCAACATAAAAGAAAAGTTTTTTATGTTGATCTGACAACAAGTCAAATTTCCAATTAAGTTCTTTTAAATAAAATCTATCATATATCTTTGATTCAAATTCATTTAGAAAAATTTTAAATGTTTCTGGATTAAATTCAGCTTTCTCTCCTAACATTAAAACTAAATTAAGAAGCTCGCCCAAAAGTAATTTTTCTTCTTGAATGTCAAACATAAAGACAATTGTATTTTTATCAAAGTGATATCTTTTTAAAATGAAGCAAGCCTCTTCAATAAGAGCAGTCTTTCTTATTTGATTACAGTTATACGTATTAGAAATATTCTTAGAAATATAATCTTCAATATATGATTTGAAACATATGTTTTTTCTAATTACATTTTCATCTATAAGTTTATTAAGATCAGAGTTAAATGGTTTTTTAACACGTATGATTGTTGATATCGTGTAATTGCATTCTTTTATCGTAACTTTGGGGTTTGGCGATTTAATTACCTTTTTCGGGCAATTTATTTGTTTTTTGCATTCGATTTCTGTTTGATTTGTAGCTGAAAATGTTTCAGAACAATTTTTAACTATCGATTCTGCTTGTTTGGACATAATTATTTCCTTCTGATCTGATGTTTTGATTTGATCATAATTCTCTAAAATTTTTAAACGAGAGGAATCTGGGTTTTCCGCCATTGTTTTTGTGTAATTGTTTCCTGAAACTGGTCGATATAATTTAACTTTTTCTAAATAATCATAATATTCGTCAAAATTATAATTAGTACCATTATATTCACTAAATTTAGTATAATGAAAATCAAATTCTGCTGTAGTAGGAGAAATTTTATTATCGCAGGTTTTGCAATATAATTGATTATTAGATGAATTAAAAACTTTTGTAACTTCAAAATAATCAAAATTATTCATATAAACATGATCTAGTTTTCTTTTTGTTCCTCTAACTATGTCTATAGTCAATATTATGTAAAAACGATGTATTTTCATAATTTTAAGGGGCTAAAAATTAACTAAATTGGCTTTGTGATATTTTTTTTTGATAAAATATAGTGATCACAAATCAATATTTCAAAAAAATGAATTTTGTATGTCAAATGGGTTATGCCGCTCGAAATGTAGTTAATATAATTTGTTAGTTATTTACTTTTAAAAGATTAAATGTTTTTAAGCTTTAAAAGATCAGAATCAGAAATTATACGAATTTTCTAATTATGTTAAAAACCGATGTTCTCAAAGTGCTATTTTTTAAAAAGTATTACAAGAAACTTGCTAAAAAGTTGGTGTAGGTGAAAAGTGAGAATAAAGAGGGGGAGTGGTGAAAGTGTAGAAGCAGAGAAAGATAACTATTATGCCTGAGCAGAAAGTACAAGGAGAAACTAGGATCTTTGAAGATTTCTAATGATTATTGGCGACTGAAAGAATTATTGGGGCATTTAATACTCTCAGCTGACAACGAATAAGACTAGAAATAAACATACCCAGTAAACTATTCATTATAGGTCAATTCCATCTCTGAGTTAGAAAAAACTTTGTAAAATTACTGACCCATTAAAGGCACTTTAGGAACATCTCGACCTAAGGATATCAGTTCTATGCTTGAGATTTTATAAAACTTGTTTTAATACTAATTTTATGGTTATTGACCATTTTATATTCATTTTATGTATGTTTTTTTTCAGTATAGCGTAGCTATTTACTGTTTATTGATATGGCTCTTACACACCTTAAGATTTCTTAAACTGATAAAAAAGTTTTTTGATCATTATTGTACAAAGATTGAACAGGCTTTACAAAAAAAATACTTAATGTCATCTTTTTTTGATTTTTTTGCAAGAGAAACATATTTTTAATTTAAAAAAATCTGGTTTAAGAAGGTATTTATAAATAAACACACCTATTTAATCATTTTGAAATTCTTTTGGTATTCGCAACGAAAACTTCTAAACGTATCTTGACAGAGAATTTCTAAGTACTTACTTGACATTTGATAACTTTTTTACCGGAACTCTTATTATTCGGCTACAACGTCCACTTTTTTTGAAAAATGTCTCACCGATACTCATAAATCTGATATTTAAGTTTAATCTAATGGCTCTTTATTTTCAGACAGTAGTTACAATGATAATTTCAATTGCTTTTTTTTATTGTAGTCATCAAAAATCCATTTATTTTATTTTACTGACTTTTTGAAGATAAACGTTATCTTTTGATATTATCTTCAATTTAACCTTGATTGGGTTGGAGAAACGCACAAAAAAGGCAATTTACATACCAGATTTTTAAAAATCGCAGATGTTAAACATTATATAAGGAATATTTATAAAAATATGAATTTAAAGCGTAAAAAAATTATAATCTCTAAATTTATAAGTTTTGTGATAAGAATATTTTTTTTTCGACATCATTTATGAACATTGGACACCTTCCGCCTATAAATAGAATACTTTATTTAAGCTTTTATTTTATGTCTGTTGCTTAAAAAAGGTAACAAAAAAAATGGATCATAATTTTTTTATTAATTTTAAAAATTTTTCAAAACGACATCCAAAACATGTTTTTTCTTCAAATGATTCTTTTATCAGTTCTTCTAAAATTTTTGTTTGGCTTCTGCAAACGTCAAAATATATTTTGAGAATCATATATTGTAATAAATATTCTTTCATAATTAATTCAAAATGCTGTAAAATAATTGTATTAATGGAGTAAATTATAACATCCCGATCCTTATCATAGGTACTTATATCATTTCGGATAGCGTGATTCAATTCCCAAACGAGAACTTTAAATAATTCATAATGATTTTTATTACACTTTTTTTTGATCACATCGTTATTCTGTTTCCATAAAACGAAAGTTTCTATGTTTATATTCTTATATCTACTATCAAATGAATAAATTTTTTGAATTAAGACAAGTAAAAGTTTCTTTTTATTGCGAGCTTGCATTGTTTTATCAGCCAATAATAGGTTTATTAGATGTAAATAAATTAAAATACTTCCACAGTTATTTTTAATCTTTAAAAACCGCCCTAGGGTAATTAAACAGGCAAAGTCTGAAACATGAAAGTACATTTTCTTGAATTCTTTGTACATCAAAACTAATATTTCTTTGTCAGAGATGGAATTTACAAAATCATAGCAATGACTATTTATTTTGTAAAGTTCGAATTTTTTGTTTAAAAACTGCAGAAAACATCTATTTTCTTCTACCTTTAAAGATTCCATTATTGTTTTCAAAATGACCTCGATTGGTTCCGAAATCGTTACAGTCTTAAATATTTTTTTTTCGCATTTATCAAATATCCCTGATGTATTTTTGATATCGATAATTCTAGAACAATACGTAGACCTATACTCCGTAGATATCTTAATATTTAAGTTGTCCATTAAGACTGCATATAAATCTTCAAAATTATCGCGCCAAGAGATTTCTTTTTTATGAGTTTTTAAACTAATTGTCTTGTTAATATCAACATCTTCATTTTTAGGTCCAGTTGTAGAGGAAACAGTATTGCTTTCTTCGTTTAAATATTCGAGTTTAGAGAAATCAAGCGTACTATCATTCAATTCTTTATCTTGTGTTTTGTTCTCATATTCATTCAAGTAAATTAAATGTTTTTCATTTACAGCCTCTTTCATCTCTTCATCTAAAAAAATAGATGAATCAAAAGTTTCGTCAACGCAATTGTTCGAAAAGCTTATGTGTTCAGATAAATTTTCTAAATTTTGTAAGATTTCTTCTAGATTAGAATTATCAATGGGAACACTACTTTTTCTAGAGAGTTTTTTTCCTATACTGGACGTGTTTGATATGTTACATTGACTTATTACTTTTCTTTTTAAAGGTTTACTAGAAAAAATCATCGATATCATTAACATTAATATAATCATTGTTATTAAAGGGTGATTTATAATTTAAAAAAAAAATAAAAAAATAAAAACGATTCCTAGCGTGTATATTATGTGTAAAAAATTTTTATTTGAAATATTCGTAGTTTAAATGAAACAAAAAAAAACGAAAATGTATCTAATTGGTACGTAATACTGATCTTTAGCATTATCAATCAACATAAAAATATAAATATACAGCCAAACGTACAATAAAGCGGTTTTAGAGACCTATCTGTGAGAAACTTGTTTGGCTAAACTCTTAAAGATGATTAGCGTTAACAATCATTTACGTCAGGAATGATCAATCATTTTGTTTAAGGATTGCATTCAGCTTATTTTTCATGTTGGGTCATAATATAAAGGCGATGAATTCACGATTTATTGTCTTTATCTGTATATAAGTTTTTAATTAATGGGAAAATAGATTTTATATTTGTATTAGAGTTAAAATTTTGAAGTTGTTTTAAACCTCATTCCTACAATTATATTTTGACTTAAAAAAATGATAAACCAAAATTTAATGCTTTGTGGTTTGCGAAATGCGTTTCCCTACTCTAAAATATTAATTAAACATCAAAGGCCAATACAAAGATTAATAATCGCATGATATGAGATATTTCGTCATTACTAAGCGATCGATTGAAAAATTAACGTGTGCGAAAACATTTAAAATATTGTATTATAGCCTTTTTTAACCTTTAATTTTTTGTGATGTCGAAGGGCGACGGTTCATTAAAAAAACAAACATAAGATCTGCGACTGTATAGATAGAACTTTCAATCTTTTGTGTAGACGCCGGTCTGCGGGATGATCCCTGGATCAGGAACCATCAGCGGATCAGGAGAATCATGGGTGATCCGCTGATGATCGGTTGCTGATCCCGGGTTAAACTATTTAAGGAAATAGTTTAACCCCTGGATGATCCATGAGGGTGACAAAGAGAATAAGGTAGATGACTCCCGAGCCGCCGTTGCGGCGGACGTCCACACATATTAATTGATTTCAAAGGTCGTTAAATTTTATTTATTGTATTAAATGATTAGATTGTTCGACGGTTCTGTTTGATTTTAAATCTAATAAAAATTGCAAATTGTGTAAAATGAGTCAAAATTGCCCTGCGAAACTTGGGTTTCTAAACACTGGACCAAACCCAATCGATTTATTTCATTAAAATCTTGATTATGATTATAAAAACAACTTAAGTTAACAATAAAAAATCAAGAAAATTTTTAAACGAAAAAGTAATTAAAATTTTTATTTAATTTTTTTACTTAATAATAATAACTTCTACGTTCTTATTCTAATTCGTAGACATCTGCTTCGTAACACCCAACGACATAAACTGAGCCACAATTACTTTTGTAAGGACATTTTAACGGCTCATGGTATTTGGTATAGTTTTTTTTCAATTTAAAGATACGATTAAATCCTAATTGGTGTCCACAACTTAACAAAATTAATTTAGTTTTAACTGGCTTTTGTTCCTTTGGAAGGTGGAATTCCATTGCTTCTTTACACCTTTCATACCTATCTTCATTATCTCTAGCATACTCGATTTCAAATTCCCTCCTACGTTCATCATCATCAATTCTCTTTCCATTATTATATTGTTCCTTTGGAAGGTAGAATTCCATTGCTTCTTTACACCTTTCATACCTATCTTCATTATCTCTAGCATACTCGATTTCAAATTGCCTCCTTCTTTTATCATCTTGAATGCTCTTTCTATAAAGATATTTTTCTCTGTTAGACGTATAATATTTATTTGGAACCTTTTTAATATCGTCAAATTCATCGATGATTTCTTTTTGAGAAGGATCTTGTATTTCCTGATTCCTCCAAAAATCTTCAATTGCTTTATATGAAGCCATTTTCGATAATGACCACTTAATTTGGTACTCATTGTTTTCTTTCATGATGATCTCATATTTTGTATTTCTTTTTTTAACCTCTGAATAAAAATGAAAAAGTATTGCTAATACTTTTGCCGTAGTTCTATTGCATACAAATGTTTTTCCAAAATAATTTGTTATATCGATTTCGCTCAAATCAGATTGCTTGCTATCGCATATTCTGAGGTATTGCCACATATTTTTAGGACAAACTAAATTGTATTTTCCTCTAATAAAAAGATACATATCACTACCAACACACCTTCTACTTCTTTTTAACCCCAATATATTAGCTTCTACATATGAATTCGTATTATTGTCAACTGGTAAGATGTCTTCGATCATTTTATCTGATAATTCAATAAAATTTATTGTAGAAGAAAGATTTTGATCATTAAGTTTAGAATTAAATTTACGGCAATGATCGCTGTTTTTCAATCCTTCATAATTCTCTAATGTATTTTTAGAATCAAGAATAAGTCCAACTTGTATTATAGTTAATTCTAAATTGCCATAAATACTATCAAACTCTTTATATAGAATGTCTTTAAGAAATTTTTCAGTGTCAAATGTATCATTTTTTAATTTCTGATTATCATTTATAAGAATAATGTTCTTTACTGATTCAATTATATTAAATGTTTCGTAATAAGGATAACTAATTTTATCAAGAATCATATGAGCCTTCAGTATCAACGAT
>DWJA01000047.1:0-13251 GCA_018248675.1 Gesta gesta | reverse complement strand
CATCGTGAGGAAACCTGCATGCCTGAGTTCTCAGAAAAAAAATTTTCAAAGGCGAGTGAAGTCCACCAACCTGCATTAGGCCAGTAGTGGGACATTAATTGGTAACTGACACCTAATATAACCTTTAGCTGGAAGAAGATGGAGTAACTAATTTAATAAAAGCGCCTATGCGCTTTATAAAATATTCAATTTAATAAAGCGCTTTATAAAATATTCAATTTAATAATTCAATATTAATAAAGCGCAAGCGTTTATTCACAATATCGAATCGAATAATAATTTAATTAATAACATTATCATTTTTGTAAAGTGAAACATAATATAATCTTTTTCTATATTCAACTGGAGTTTACCTCTTTGAAATAATAGAGTACTCTTTAATACCTTCGTTGTCTTCAACAAGTTTTAGAAGAAAAATGCACCGCCCGTCCATTGTTCTTTCAACAAACTATTTTTAATTATGAAAAGTTCCGAAGTGATTACAAAACGGGACTAGAAATTGAAAAATGTGGGTAGCCTACAGTCTCACTGTTTAAGGTTAGAGAGAAACTAATAACTATCAGTTATGTGGGTTTCTTCAAAAGAGCAAAGATAGGAACGGAAAGGTAGGTTTCGCCTTCAAAACCGGCCGCGAAATAGCGACTTCGTAATAGGGAATAGTGAAAAAAATCTTACAGAAACGCAGCACAGGAGCAGCTCAACAAACATTTGAATTGAATTTTTTTCAGTAAGTTTTTCTAACTTTATAGAAAAAGAAAAAAGCTATGACAGCACACACAGCTGATCGGCACACTAATTAAATAATGTACATCTCTTTAGCTTTGCAAAAAGGTATAACAACTAGTTCACTATCACAACAATCACAACATTCATTGTTTTAAGAAAAATCTGTTTTATGTGACTATATATGTGACTATAGACTATAGACTATAGACTTCGTAAGTCATAGTAATAAGCGAAGACGAACGTGAGTATGACCTTAAATCAAAAAATCTAGAGCAGATTCAACTCTATGATCGCATCTTCGTTAATGCAGTCGATGTTCTAGCATGCGGCTCTCAGTCTATACCTGAGATTGTTTACAGTTACAGAACAAAGGGAAACTTTCTCCCGCGGACGGTTTCTTTATAAGGTCTGTTGACTTCCAACTTTATTGCGAAGAACTTACTTCAATTTTTACTAGCTCTCTTTGGCTCTGTCTAGTGAATTCTTAAGAGTCGTTGATTCAACGATTTTAAAGATTCTGCTCAATGTCGCCTGTGATAAGGACGCTTGACTTGGTTTTAAAAGGAAAATATTTCATAATTCAACGCAATTTTAAGTTATATGTGTAAACGACCCCTCTTTGCGTATTTCTCTTTTGAGTATAATATAAAAAGACCAATATTTATCAGCTGATTTGTTTTGGTCACAATCCATTCCTGCAACTTTTTTCTTATGGAAGACTACACTTTATCTAAAAAAATCCTTTTGGACACCATCCAATCTGTAATAGGTGGAGACCCAACCATTAACGATTATATTTCAATTCATAAAGAAATCTTGGATACTAAATTTACTCTCATCAATCAAAACCATTTTAAATCTATTTGTGAAAAACTTAAGAATCTTCCTCAAGAAATTGAAGATTTAGAAATCAATTTATGCACGAAAAAAATTAAATGTCCTTTGACCCAGGAGAAGATTTCAGAACCGTTTTACTCGACTTGTGGACACGTTTTTGAAAGGGCGGCTATTAAAGAGTATCTCATGAGGAATAAAAGGATTTGTCCTAATGTGGGATGTAAAAAAGAAGTAAAAGAGAAACAGTCATTATTTTAAAGTAAATGAATCTAATAAATGTCAAATGAATCATTAAAGCTTCCTTTTTATAGATCCTTTTGATTTATGCCCTTCATTTATATCAATTTTTTGATATTCCCTATCCATCAATTTTATATTTATGCATTTTTGCCCCTATTTGAATCCCCTTTTCCCTACTTAACCCCCCCACACTTCTCTTCCCACTTCCCTACTTAACCCCCCCCTTCTCTTCCCATATTACCCCTATCTATCATACCCCTCCCATATCCCCCATTTTTAATTCATCCCCTGTCATCCAATTATCCCCCTTTCCCCCTTAAATTTCCAAATAAAAAAAATAATCAAAATAGGGCTTAAGAAAATTATGAAAAAAACTAAATTTAGGTATATCAACTCAGAGTATTTAACTAAAAACAAAATCAATTATAAATCTAATCGTATTTGTAACCAGAAGTACAATAAGTACACTTTGTTCATTAGGGTTCTTCTTCAACAATTTGAATACTTTTTTAATTCGTTCTTTTTTATGATTGCGGTAACCCAGTGCTTCGATAGATTTGCTGTTGGGTCTCCTATTAGTTCAATTGGGCCTTGGGTTCTGGTTTTATGCATTTGTTTATTTAAAGAAGGACTAGAAGATTATAAAAGGTATGAAAGAGATAAAGTTCTTAATAATCAAATGTATATTAAGTATGATAAAGGAGTATTTAAAAAGATAAGAAGTATGGATATACAAGTAGGAGATATAATCTTACTTCAAAAAGGGGAGAGGGTACCTGCTGATATGGTACTCCTTAAGACTTCGGATGTTAGTGGGCAATTGTTTATAAAAACAGATCAATTGGATGGAGAAACTGATTGGAAAGTAAGGTCTACTGTTCCTTTTATTCATAATGGGGATTTAAGTCTTTTAGAAAAAATTAAAATCATGGCAGAATCTCCAAATAAAGAAATTTATAATTTTCATGGCAGTATCACAGTAGAAAATTTTGAAATGAATGAAATTGAATTTGAAGAAAGGCCTAAGAAAGGGATTTTTAACTTTTTGATTCAACTTTTTGATAAAAAAGAAGAGGCAAGACCAGAAGAAGAAGAGAATGTAGATCCTTTTGTTTATGATTGGGTTTATAAAAAGGCGGGTGAAGATGGGGGAATCGGGGCAATTTTAATTGATGAAGAAATACCTGGCCATGAAATTTTAGAAGAAGAAGAAAATGATGATGAAAGTTCAATTAAGAATCCACCAGGTAGTCCAATTAAAAGTAAAAATAAGGTTAATGATAATCATAATAGTAAGAATATTAAGGTTAATAATAATAATACATCAGCTAATCCTGAAATTCTAGAATCTGTTCCTATTAAAGATAATACAGGTGTTCATGGCTTAACCCTTGAGAATATGATTTGGAGTAATACTCTTATTACTACAAGTTCGGCTTTAGGATTAGTGGTTTATACAGGAGATGATACTAGGGCTATGATGAACACTTCTAAACCAAGAAATAAATCAGGGCTTTTTGATATGGAAATTAATGCTTATTCTAAATTCTTAGGAGGAACCAGTGCATGTTTGGCTCTTCTTTTTACTTATTTGAAAGGAGAAGTAGATCAGAAATCCCTTGTTTTTATAAAATTTATTGTTCTCTTCTCTTCGATTATTCCGATTAGTTTGAAAATTACAATTGATATGGCTCGTTATGTTTATGCGTACGATATTACAAATAATGAAAGCATAAAAGGAACAGTTGTCCGGAATTCGAACGTACCTGAAGAATTGGGTCGAATTAGTTATTTTCTTTCTGATAAAACTGGGACTTTAACTAAAAATGAAATGGAAATGAAAAGGGTTCATATTGGTACAGCTTTGTTTTCGGAAGATACTTTTCATACAATGAAAAATAATTTGATGGTATTTTTGAATAAAAAGAAGGAAGAGAAGCAGATCTTTGGGAGAAATAAAAGAGATATTTACTCTAGGACTTATGATGCAGTAGAAGCTTTAAGTATTTGTCATAATGTAACACCTGTTACTTCTGAAGATGGTACTGTATCTTATCAGGCATCAAGTCCAGATGAAATAGCAATTGTTCAATGGACGGAATCCGTGGGAATGCGATTACTTGAAAGACAAAAAACCAAAATTATAATAGAAAATCCTCAAAAAGAACATCAAGAATATGAAATTTTATACATTTTTCCTTTTACTTCTGAAACTAAGAGAATGGGAATAATTGTCCGTAATTCAAATACGATTCTTTTAATTGTAAAAGGAGCTGATGCTGTTATGCATAAACTTACAATTAGAAATGAATGGTGTGAGGAAGAAGTCGAGAATATGGCAAGAGAAGGTTTAAGGACATTAATAATAGCCAAAAGGATTTTAACAAATACAGAATTTGATGATTTTGATAAAGCGTATACTAAAGCAAAAGCAAGTTTAGAGAATAGAAATGAACAAATAGAAGAAGCCATGAAATCAATAGAAAAAGATTTAAATGTAGTTGGACTTACGGGAGTAGAAGATAAACTTCAAGATGATGTTAAAATTACTTTAGAAACCCTTAGGAATGCCGGAATTAAAGTTTGGATGTTAACAGGAGATAAAATTGAAACTGCTATTTCTATTGCTGTGTCTTCCCGGATTTTAACCAAAGATTCATTTTATGCAGTTCTTGAGAATTTAAAAGATTCGGATAGTTTAAATAGGAAATTTAAAGAAATAGAAAGATCTAGTTATAATTCCTTAGTAGTTGATGGTACGACTATGAGTTTAATCCTTGAATATGCTTTTGATCGATTTATAGAATATGCTTCTAAAATGGATGTAGTAGTTGGATGTCGATTTTCTCCTACACAAAAGGCACTCGTAGCTCGACATCTTAAAAATAAAACCAAAAAAATCGTGTGTTGTATTGGAGATGGGGGTAATGACGTGTCTATGATTACAGAAGCCAATATCGGAATAGGAATAGTAGGAAAAGAAGGGAATCAAGCTTCTTTAGCAGCAGATTATTCAATTTTAAAATTTTGTAATGTAACTGAATTGATTCTTTGGCATGGGAGAAATAGTTATAAAAGTAGTTCTATACTTGCTTATCTTATAATTCACAGGGGTACTATCCTCTCCGTACTCCAAGGTTTATTCTGTTCATTTATAAAGTTTATCCCTTTTAATTTATACAAAGGCATAATCTTAATTGCCTTTGTTTCTCTTTACACGTTTTTCCCTATTTTTTCCACAGTTTTTACGAGTGATGTCACAAAAGAAACCGCCAAGAAATTCCCTGAAATTTACAAAGAGCTTTTAGAGAATACCCTTTTGAGTATAAAAGAGTTTGCTGCTTGGAATGTAATGTCCTTTTATCAAGGTACAGCCATTATGATCATAACCCTTTGGTCTAAACAAGAACTTTTTGCTATCTCTACCATTACTTTTACTTCTTTAATTATAAATGAGATATTAATGGTTTTACTTACCATAAGTAGGATTAATAAGTACGTTGTTGTATCTTGTTTAGTTTCTATTTTCATTTATATGTTAAGTTTTACTCTATTCCGCCATTATTTCTATTTAGATCAACCTATTTATATTTTTATTCCTAAGGTTCTACTGATAAATTTAGTGGCTATTTCTCTTATGCTCATAAAATGGGCTATTGGTTATTATCGACCTGATACATCAAGTAAATTAGAAAGTTCTCAAGTTTAAAAAAAGAAAAGTAGAGGGGGTGATAAGGTAAAGGTGATGATATAACAAAATGATATTAAAGTAATTTCTATTAATGCCTTATTCTTAATATTCTCTATTTCAAATTATTTTCCTTTTAAGGAAATATTTTTGTGATAAATACAATTCTTCAATTAATTTTTTACTAATTCGAATAGGGTGAACATAAGAACAATCCCCTCCCTTCGTACACGACCTCCTTAAAAAATCCTCACAAACTCCTTCTGAAATATTAAACATTGCTCCTTTTTCTACTTTGATTTCTGAATAAAAATACGTTCTGGTGGATAAACCGAGAAAAGCGGATTCCGCACTTGATTTTAATTCAAATTGAACGTAAACATTCCCGAGGATGTGTTTGCATGAATTCTGGGCAATTATTAAATTTTTGATTTCTCCGTAGTCTAAACTTAAAGTTGTAAAAATGTCTTCAAAAAAAATTTCAGAATGTAATTGGATTTCAAAATCTGAAAGGGAATTTTTTGTATCATTTTGTGGATAAAAATAAAGATTTTTAAGAACTAAACACGGGGAGTTATCTAGAAGTTTATGGGTTTTGATGCAGTCGTCACCGTGTTTGCATGAATTTGTTTTTGAGAAGAAAGTGCATAAAGGTTTGTTCATTTTGGGGAGTCAATGCAAAAAAAATATATTTATAGGTTACTTTTGTGCACATGCAAACAAATTTTTATTAACAAATTATAACCAACTTCTATGCGCATAAATTTTAACAAGTATTTTTATGCTCATAATACAAAACCATAGCTAACAAATCAATGCCAACTACTATGCACATAAATCATGACAAACAAATTAATAGCTACTTTTATGCGCATAAATCATTATAAACAAATTATTACTAACTTTCATGCGCATAAATTCTAACAAGCAACTTTTATGCACATAAATAAAAACATTGTTACTATTAAATTAATTCCTTTAATTTTTACCCAAATCTTCAAGTGTAAAATCTTTTACCTTTGTGTTATAGAATTTCTCAATTTCTTTCAAATTAGGAAGTTCATGTTCGTGAAGTAAAAGTATAGCAATCCCTTTCTTACCGTATCTTCCAGATCTCCCAATCCGGTGAATATACGTACTTTTCTTATTTGGTGGGGGTACATCAAGACAAAACACAACAGATAAATCTTGAATATCAATTCCTCTACTTAATAAACCAGAAGATACTAAAATCCTATTTTTTCCTGATCTAAATCTCTCAAGTACTTCTTCTCTTTCAGTTTGGACTTTATCAGCTGTTATTACTTCACAAGGAATTCCTTCTGCATTCAAACCCTCATAAATATAATTGGCACTTACTTTGGCGGTCACAAAAATAACAGTTTGTCCGAATTTATGCCTTTTAAATAAATCAACTAAAGTTAATAGTTTAGTATTAATATCATTCTTCCTAGGACTATTATCTCTTCCTAAATTAATTAAGAATTGTTTTATACCAATTAAAGTCTGTTCACTTTGTCTTAAATCAATTATAACTGGATTATTAAGGATTTCTTCAGATACAGCCAATTCTTCCTCTTCGTAAGTAGCCGAGAACATAGCAATCTGAATTTTTTTTCTATTTAAAGCCATAAAAATATTTTTAACTTGTTCCATAAAACCAGCCTGGAGCATCTCATCAGCTTCATCAATAATAAAAAGTTTTATATGTTCAGTTTTTAAATGTTCTTCATGAATCATTTGTTCTACTCTCCCAGGAGTTCCTACTATGACTTGAGGATTAGAAGAAAGGTGTCTAATATCATTTTGAACAGGAGTACCCCCAGCCAAAAGACAAACATTAACATGCATAAATTTAGAGAAATCCATAAAACGATTAGCATTTTGAGCAGCCACTTCTCTAGTATTTACTAAGACTAAAACTTGAGGAGCATTAAGTTGTAAATCCAAAGATTGTAAAGCCCCAATAGCAAAAGCCCCAGTTTTACCAGTTCCACTTTGAGCTTGAGCCCGAATATCACACCCATCAATAATTGGTTTTATAGCAGCTTTCTGAATAAAAGAAGGAGTTTCAAAACCAATAGCATAAATACCCTTTAGTAAATTAGGATCTAAATTATATTCTTCCCACCTGTTGTACAATTTGACATCAGTCTCGTATTTTCTATTTTCATCAAAATTTGAATTGTCTGTATTTTCAACAATTGCCATGAAGGGGGGTAAAAAAAAATATTTAAAAGTTTTTTGTGGGTGTGTAATGGGGGAAAAGGGAAGGATAAGAGGTGGTAGTGGGGTAGGCTAGGTGGATGGTAGTATGGGAAGTGGGTATATAAAATGAAAAATGTTTCATAGTCAATTCGCACTTTCCCTTTAATCATCTACTTCCCTTTACAACCCCCCTCCCCTTCCCTTTACATCCCCCCATCCTTCACACTCCCATTACTCACCCCCCTCACTCACTAAAATACTCAATACTCTTTTTTAAATTTTTCTTTTCATTTACATCACTCAGAAACTCATCCAAAATTTTTATCCCTTTCACAAAACTTTCTAAATCTTTTTTATTTTTTGCATTAAGTCTTTTTTTGTTTTTTATTAAATAAAAATCAATAATTTCAAATAAATCGGACAAGTCCACGTATTCATAAGTTTCTTGGATTATTTTTACAATTTTTTTAATGTAAATCAAATTATCAAAAATCCCTTCTCTGTAATAAACATCCAAATAAAATAAAATTTCTAAAAATAAATTGATTTTTAAAGAGAAAGCGTATTGATAAGCCAATTCTATTAATGATAATTCTATTAAAGTATTAATAGAAAATAAAATATGATCATATTTACTTTTACTATTCAGTAATTCCTTATTATTAATAAAATTGGAGATCACGTACGTTTTAAGTTCGGACTTGACTTCTTCTGAGAATTTTATAAAAAATTTAAAACTGTTTTTTTCCTCGATTTTCACAAAATTTGAAAATTTAGAAATGTCCGTGTTTTCAAGGCCCTTCAAATCCAAGAAATTTACAAAAAATTGAGTATTTGAAGTTTGTTTTTCTTGATTAGACCAATCAATTAAATTAAAATCTTTTTTATCAGTAAAAATTATAATTGAATTAATTAAATTTTGATCATTAATAAAAATTTTCTCATAATTAAAATATTTTTTAAATTTTTCTTTCATTTTTCGGTTTACAATTTCAAAAGATTTTTTTAAGGAAATTGCCCCGAAAACCCTTAAAATCCCTTCTTCTTCTTTTAAAATTTTTAAAAATGAATTCGTAAACCATAAATTAGAATTTGAATAATTATTCCTGTCCCATCTGTGCTCTTGGAATATTAAAATCACTTTCTTTAAAACTTCTTCTGATCTTTGGTTTATGAATTTTAAACACCTTTGTTTAATTGGATCTTCTCTTATAAATTCATAGAGATCTATACAAATATCGATATTAGGCCTAAAAATCAAAGTAAAATCATCTTCTTTTCCTTCATTTTGAATTTTATTATTTAAAATCCGATTATGAATCGAATACTTTTCATCGAACTCTTCCTCGTAATTGATATCATCCAAAATATTAATATTTTCAAATTCCCCTATCTCAATATCTTTTTTATCACTGGCCGTGTAGACATCAATAAAAGTATTAATTACTTTTTGGATTATTAAATTTAAATTTTCACTGCCTTTATCACAAAAAATCATAAAGCCCTTGTACTCCGCATAATAATTCTTTTCTTCTTCATCTAATTGAGAAAAAGCATTGTCAGTCATTTGCCTTAAAAAATTTAAATTGTATTTTATCATTTTGATTTTGTTTACGATTAATTTAACCAAAAGACTTTTAAGATTTCGATTTGATTTAAATTTTGGCTTTCCATTGTAAAAACACGAGATCTTGCCTTGAGATTTTAAAGTAAAAATGATTTTGGTTCCATTAAGTAAAAGGGGGAGTTGGTCATTATCATCTTGATAATTAATATTATTGGTGTAATCTTGGATAGCATTATCTATGTTATGATCATTATCTTTATTAACCTTATCTAGACTATCACCATAGTCCCCATCTCTATCACTATCGCCATCTTCACTACTACCATCATCATATTCACTTCCTTTTTTGTTTATGCCATGAATTATTTCTTCAATACTTCGAAATATATTTTTTTCTAAATTTGCATAAACAAACCTGTCATATTTTAAAATCCTATTAAGTACGATTATAAGTCTAAAATAATCTTTAAATTCTATTTCATTATTGTAAATAAATAAATCTAATTTAGAAAATATTTCTTCACAAACTTCTCTAACATCTCCTTCTACTTCTAAACCAAAATTATCTATTCCTTTAATATTATACAAATTTTTGATTTTTATTAAATCTCGGACTTCCTGGAGATCATGAACAGCTTCTTGGATCTTATTTTCTTTATAAAAACTTTTAAAAGATTCGTATTTTTCTTTTAAATTCACTGAATCTTCACAAATTTCATTTTTAATTCTCAAATATTCCGTCTCTTGATAATTCCCGTAAATATCTTTGGTGTTTATGTTCATAGAAGCCGTACTGTCTACGATTTTTTGCATTTGATTCAAATCTTTTAAGCCTTTTGTTGTTAAATTGTAACACTCAGTGTACGATAAAACACTATCACTAAAACCTTTATAAGTCTCTTCTATAATCTTCTCCATGATACGTTCTACTTTATGATAAATATTCCTATAATTAGAGAGTTTTAAACTATTCCTTTTAATTTCTAAAGCTTGTTTTAAAGGATTGTATTCTTCTGTTAAGACAGTCTCCCAGTCTATTCTTAATTCTTTAAGGACGAGTTCAGCGTCTTCCATGGGGATAAACAATTAGAAGGTTTTAAAATGTTAAGTGGTGTACTTAAGAAATGTATTCTGTTTAATAGAATCATAAACCATTTTTAAAATATTAACTCATGTTTTAAATATTAATTTGTATTCTGTTTAAAATATCCTCTTAAGTCCTTTTGAAATACTTTTGTTTATTTAGTTGATCAACATCAAAAACCATTTAAAATATTAAATCATTAAAATTCTCATGACCAACCACTTTTTTAATACACACACTCCCTTTCATATCCTTAATTGGTTTTTGCCTTAAACACTTCCTTTTTAACACTTCCTTTAACCTCTAATTGGTTTTTACTTTATTGACTCCTCATCAATTAACTTATAAAATTTAACTAAAGAAAGGGACCATGGCTTACGAAATTTGTGCTAAGAAATGTAGTGAAATGGGAGAAGACGTAATAAAAACCAATTTCTTAGACACTCTCTTACAAAGATCAAAAGGACATAAAATAGGATTATTTTGTCACTTTGCTTGTCTTAAAACTTTAAATTTAAAGAATGCTAAAAGAAATGGAAGGTGGGGATTCCAACCTCTTCTCGGAATGAACGAATTCTTTTCTTCTATTTTCTCTTTGGCTACTCTTTTTGTGAATATTTATTCTTTTAATAAGCACATAAGGCCAAAACTCAAAGGAGATCACATCTCTAATTTGTATTTAATACAATATTACATAACAAATATTGCTTTTATCTCTTCTTTCTTATTTCATATGCATGAGAATACACTTACTAGACATTTAGATTACTTTTTTGCTTTTTTAGTTTTAGTTTACGCTTTATTTATTTCTTTAGTACGGATTTTAAGAATATTTTTTACTGTTGGACCTGTTATTCTCTTTCAAATTCAATCTCTTTTTGCTATTTTTTACTCTTATCATGTTTATAGGATGTTAAGTATTGAATTTGACTACGCTTACAACAAAGTAATTTGTATTTTTATAGTATCTGGTATATTTATAAATCATTTAATAATTTACTTACGATATAGACACCAACCACACGCTAAAAACATTTTATTCTTTACTGCTCTCTTTTTTATTGCTGGTTTTATTGAAATTCAAGATATACCTCCTTACGCTTACCTTGTTGATTCTCATGCGATGTGGCACCTTATAAGTTGTTTGTCTACGCCTTTTTATTCATCTTTTTGGAGTGAAGACATTAGAATAAATGGACATTAAATAAAAAAAATGTATTTTATTCAATTTAAAACTTAATATTAAAATTTTTCCTGTAATATTCCAATAATTTCTTAGAAAGCTGGTCATTTCTATCCAATAAATCAGTTAAAGAGACGTTTTTATTTGTGAAATTTTGTGTATTTGTAGAATTTGCGTTTACTGTCATTTGAAAAGAGGGCCAATAGTAGAAAAAATGACAATAAAGGATACGAGCTTATATGCAACTACCTAATAATTACTATTTTATACATACTCTACTTAAATCTACATTCACTTACCTTCTATAAATACTCTTTATTAAAGTTTATGGTATACAACAGAATAAATAGTCGCACTAAAAACAAATACACCAAATAAAAATGAAAGATAAGAAAGTACTACGAGACTGGTTGGTTTTGGTGTGTCCATATGAAAATAAAATAAAGAAGGAAATATTAGACACATAAAAGATGATACTGTGGCTCCAATTATCGTATAAACTAATCCTAAATCCATTCCACTAATTGCTATTCCGTAAGTCATTAAAATTATTAAAGTTGTTACAATAAACGAAAGGATTTTGGCTTCTTGTTCTTTAAATTTAATTCCGATCATTTTAATTAAGTAGGTTCTACTGGGATTTACTTGTAATGGGTAGGATACTCCCATTACTATTACATAAAGGAATCTTACTATTGTGGCTAGTACATCATTTGGATAATTCTGAATAATATTGTCTTTAATCATTTGTCCGTAAAGTAAATAATTGATAAGACCAAAAGGAATATAAAGAATAAGAGCAGAAAATGCTACAAAGTAAATTAATTTCTTCATTCTGGGTACGGAGTTATCATCCATTTCACTGTGAATAGCAAAAATATTTTGATGGCACGTAAATGAAAAAACAAATTTACCGAAACCACTTAAATAATTGATATTTGGAGTGGTAAAATATAGTACAACAATATTATTAGGAACTTCTGTCTTTGCGTATCTATAAACTGTGGCTAATACTACAAAAAATATGGCAACCACACCACAAAATGATGTATATTTTAATTTATCTAATTTTTGAAAATAACAAAAAGGTCCAGTGAATGCCAAGAATACGATTAAAAGTGTCTTTGGATTATCAAAAATTGTATTACCAAATACAGTCTTAATTACAACAGGAAGTAATTGTCTAGTAATAATCAAATATGAAAGAGATACACCAAAACATTTTAAGAATACAGAGAAATCTACTAAAAATTTAGAGTAAGGCATGTAAATACTAGCCAATTCAGATAAAGTTGTATTACGCCCATTTTCGTCTGCACAAAGAACGTATAAAATAAGACCTACCACTGCAAATAAACCAGAGACACAAGTAAGGATAATAGAAGGAATAATCCCGTAAGTCATAAATAGATAAGGAAAGGATAAAGCCCCACTTCCAATTGATGTCTTCAGGAGGGTAACATAACACGATGTGAATTTGGCTCTCATATTTATTTTTTGATTAAATGTTTTATAAATTTGTGTTTCAAGAAAATGATCTTCTACGTAAAAAAAAGCTTGAAAAAAAAAATGTAATTTTCTTAGAAATAAAAGCCTTTTCTAATCAGAAACAAACTTTTAATTTTTGCATTAATAAAAATCACCCGACGCGGGGCTCGAACCCGCGACCCTTAGGTTAAGAGCCTAATGCTCTACCGACTGAGCTAGCCGGGCCCAAG
>DWJA01000046.1:0-13252 GCA_018248675.1 Gesta gesta | reverse complement strand
AGACCATTTGAAGTATTACAAATTACACAAAGCCAAGATTGTCTACCGTAATCAATTGAACAATAAAAATTTAAAACTGATTTACAAGAAGAACAAAAGATAGGTTCACATTCTAAAAGACCTGTGTCTTGGTGAATATTGTACATGCAAGCCAAAGGGACTTTAGAAGTTTCTTCACCTTTTGTACCCCAAACATTCCAAGTAAGTCGGATTCCGTCATTTTTTTCGATTTCTCTGATTGCTTCTTCCATTTGAGGGGGGTAATGATGAGGATAATTGAGGTAAGGGGGGATTTGGAAAATGGTAGATCAAGGCGTATAAGATAGTTAAGGTTGTGGTAAAGGATGTAAAAGGTAATGCATGAAAACTGAAATGATGCATAAATATAAATATTTAATAAAACGTATAAAAACTAAAGGAGCGCTTAAAAACCAAAGCATACGCATGAAAACAACAAGATTCTGCACAAAAATTATAAAAATGCATAAAAACTAAAGGAGCGCATAAAAACTAAAGAAGACGCATAAAAACTAAAAAAGTGCATTAAAACCAAGCAAGCAAACACTTTTAATTCATATTTTTTAGACTAAAATAAACTTTTTTTTGCTTTCCAATCCATAAATTTCATAATCTCCTTCTATTTCCTACGTACCCCTCTCCATCTTTTTTTTCATAAATTTATTTTACTCGCATAAAAGGGTTTATGCACATTGAAGCTTGGAATTTATATTTTCCAGAAGAACAGTACACGGTCTACAACGAAGCTATCGATATGATCAAGAAATTTAAAGAAGAAATTAAATCTTTATTAGATCCAAATGAGATAGAAAGAGATAGAATCTTCCATTTGGATTATGAAGTATTTTTAAAATTAACACAAGATTTTAAAGATAGAAATCATGAGACGATCATCGATTGCCTTTCTTGTGCTGTCTCCGAAGTCCTTCATAATCAAAATTTAAATTTATTCCGAGTCAGAACCCGTCTCTTAAATTTTGGAGATCTTAACGTAGAGATTTCCCCGGATAATTGTGGCCGTCTTACTTCCCTGGTCGGTACGGTTTGTAGAATTGGATTTAAAAAGATCGTACTCCTTAAGGCTTTCTTTGAATGTACTAAATGTCATGAAGTCCTCTCTATAAATCTCTTAAATAATATTTACTCTCCTCCTAAGAAATGTCTAGGGACTTGTAAATCCAGGACTTTCACTTTTCTTTTTCATCACCAGTCGACGATTATGAGAGACATCCAAGAAATTAAAATACAAGAAAATAATACAGTAAGTGATGAATATCAAGTGAAAGAAGGGATTGTTTGTTTAATTTATGATGAACATGTTGGTACTATTTCACCAGGGGATGTATTAAGGGTTTGTGGGACTATTTGTGCAGAAAATGAAAGTAATAGTCTTTATAAATTAGTGATCAGAGTAAATAATTTAGAACAACTTAATTCTAAACAAAATACTTACAAGGTTAGTGAAAAGGTCAATGATAAGGTTAAGGAAGTTAATGATGATATTGAGGTTATTAGTGATAATAAGATTATTGATGTTAATGTTGATAACACATTTAATAATATTACTCCTTCTACTACTACCACCCCCTCTATTACTACCACCACCCCCTCTACTACTGTTGTTACCGATTTCGATCTTTTTAAGAAAATTTCAAGGACTCCTAATATCATCTCTACTCTAATTCATTCTCTTTACCCGGGAATCTTTGGCCATGAACTTATAAAAGTTGGTTTACTCCTTTCACTTTTTGGTGGAACAAGGAAGTACGTGGGTCATAGTTCAATACGCTCTGAGATTCATACTCTTATAATTGGAGATCCTGGACTAGGGAAGAGTAGAATGTTATTAAGTTCATGTACTATTTTACCTAAAAGTACGTATATTAGTGGAAATTTAGCAACTACTGCTGGGTTGACCGTATCTCTTACTCATGATCCTCAAACTGGAGATTTCATGGCGGATGCAGGGGCTCTTGTCGTGGCGGACAATGGGGTGTGTTGTATGGATGAATTTGATAAAATTGATGATCATAGTGCCCTATTCGAGGCAATGGAAGAACAAAAAGTAACAGTGGCTAAAGGAGGGGTAGTGTGTTCTATTCCTACACGAGCCACGATCATAGCTGCTTCTAATCCTAAATATGGTCATTTTAATAAATCAAAATCAATTAGAGAAAATTTAAGGTTTGATAATGCTTTACTTTCTCGTTTCGATTTGATTTTTATTTTAGTCGATGATTTAAATGAAAAAGAAAATTACGAAATTTCTGATCAAATTTTAAAGAAAAGGAGACAAAGTACAGAAGGTGATTTTCTTAATACTGAATCTAATTTTAGTTTAGATTTAATTTGTTCTTCTTTACGAACTGATCCTTTTATAAAAAATTTAAGTAAACCTGAATCTTTAATTCCTTTAGATCAAGTCAGGAAATACATAAATTACGCAAGGAACAGTGTTTTTCCCGTGTTGAGTACGGCAGCTAAAGAAGAAATTAAGAAATTTTATTTAGAAATTCGGATAAAAAAAAGTATAACGACCAGGGATTTAGAAAGTTTAATTCGATTAACTGAAGCCAGGGCTAAAATTGAACTAAGGAGTATAGCAACCAGGGAAGATGCTGGATTTGCTATTGATTTGTACAAAAGGGTTTTAAAAAGGGAAGACGTAAAAAGTAAAAATAAAAAAGGAAATTTAAAAGATTTAGTAGAAGAAATAAAAAATAAAGGAGAAATTATAACAAAAAATGAACTTGTGGATTTAATTAAAGAATTTGAACTTAATAAACCAGTAGATGAAATAATTGAGACCTTGAATTATAAAGGAGTGATCATAAAGAAAGGGAATAATGAATATAAAGTTGTGTAGAAAAAAAAAGGATGTGTGGGGGGGTGTATGTAGGGAGGTTGTGGAAGGGACAAAATCGCATAAATAAAAAACAAATGCATAAAAAACAAACAAATTAAGCTTTGCATAAATGTTAAACAAAATTAAACTTTGCATAATTTAAAATCATTTTTAATTCTATTTTTCTTCAAACAAGTAGTGTCGCATTAACACATCCATCATTTTCAGGATGATTCGTAATTTGTGCATACTTCCCCCAAGTTATATTCCCTTGAGCATTAACTATCCCAAGTTCAGATACATTTACTTCAATAATCGTCCCTTTCGTTAAGACACCAAGAGAAGTAAATACATCAGAATGTGGATTTTGTTTAATTCCTAAAATTGGTAAATGAAAAGTAGTTCGTAATTCAGGATGAGATACATGAGCATTTTTAAATCGTAAAGCCATTGGCCTAATAAACCTCTCAAGTTTAGGAGGTTTCCTAGTAAAATCTGGTCCAACAAAACACGGTTTAGTCACCATCCTCTTCCAATGTTTAGATTTTCTCTTCCCGGATGAGACTACCCCAAAGACTTCTGCTTCTGTTAATCCTTTTACTTCAGGAATAGGAACCGAGTACTTAGCAGCCCTGTCTTGTCTCTGTTGTTTAATTTTTTCATTAAGTTCTTTTGCATTTTGTTGGTTTTCCCTATCCAAAAGGAAGTGGGGAATAGGAGCAGTATCATTAGCAAGAACAGTCGTGGTCTTACATTCTTTAATTTTAAGATTTTTCTTAAGTTGAACTTTCTCATTGTATCTCTTCTTAACAAAAAGTTTGGCTTTTATGCCATGAAGATTTTTAATTTTCTTTCCGAGTGTGGCATCTGCTCTTGCTTCTTTTTTAAGTTTTTTAGTTTCGTAATCAAGTCTTCTCCCGTATTTTTTAATATGTTGTTCAACGAAATTATTTTGTGGCATCTTTTGGGGGTTTAAAGGTGGGGAATAAGAAGGGGGGGGTAATGGGGGTTAGAGAACGTGATTGTAAAGGGAAGGGGGTAAAGAACAGGGGGGTACAAATCCTTCTTATCAATATAAATTTATAAAATATTTTTATTTTTACACAACACTTTTCCTTTTAAATAAATTAAAACTTTTTTAATAAAAATTACTTTCCTTTTCACTCTTCAGGATCATTTATTCCTGCTTCAGTAATACTAAACATAGCCTCGGATTCAGGAAGTAAAGGTGAATCGTAAATCTTACAAATTCGAGTAGATCCCTTTCCTTTTCTAAGAGAAAGTCGGGTAGTAGAAGCATGAGCCATAATATTTCCTCCTATTGGTTTCTTAACATCACCAGCAAACATACTCATAGCTCCATCAGGATTAGACACAACTTGATTCGTAATAATAACAGCCACATGGAAAGTCTCGGCAATATTAACCAAATCTCTAAGATACCGAGCTAAACTTATTTGTCTAGCTCCTAATTCTCCTCTTCCACTAAAGTCCGTTCTGTAAAGGGCAGTGGCTGAGTCGATGATAAGAACCGCGTATTTATTTTGTGACATAAGAGAAGAAGCTTGGATTAATAATTGAGATTGATGATCAGAATTATAAGCTCTAGCATAAGAAATATTATCAAGAACTTCTGTTGGATCTAAACCATAACGTTCTGCAATAGGAAAAAATCTTTCTGATCTAAAAGTACCTTCAGTATCAATATAAAGGGCTTTACCATTAGCACCACCTTGTTCAGGGGGTAATTGACAAGTAACAGCCACAGTATGACAAATCTGGGTCTTACCAGTTCGGAATTCCCCAAAAATCTCTGTAATACTCCCTGACTCAATCCCTCCATTTAACAACTTATCTAATTCAGAAGAACCAGTTGATAAATAAACAACTTCTTGTCTCTTTTGGTGGTAAGCACTGGCTGTAGTAAATCCCATTGGAACCAACTTGGCTGCTTCTTTAATAAGTCGATCAACTTTTACATCAGAAAATCCTTTTATAGTTAATAATTGTTTCTTTGGAGCATAAGCAAGAGCTTCTACTGAATTATATCCTGCTTCTATCAACTTATTAATGTCAGCTGGTCCTATTCCTTGATTTTTTAAAACTTCTAAAGATGTTGTCTCTGATTTAAATTCTTCTTCTTCAAAAGCTTGTTTAGACATGGGGCATTAATCGCATAAAAATTTAAGAAACTTAAAAATATTAAAAATAATTTAAAATAATCAAAAGTAAAAAATGAATGTGAACTAAGAGACGTATTTAATATCTTACCAGCTTACTCTCCCTTATAAAGAAGTTCAGTGTCCTGGTTTATTTTGGTTCATTTATCAAAAAATGTCAAATCTATCACTTTTGTCGGTTGCCCTCCAAGGATTATATTCTCAATTACCCTGGGTATCTGAAGGAAAGCAATATCAGCCCCACAATAATTATAAAACGTAATTAAGACATCCATTTATTTCTAGGGTAACCAGATCAATATTTAACTGTTCATTTATTTCTAATATTTTTTTTCTAATAAATTTTTTCTCATCAATAAATATTATTTTTTTTAATTGTGGGATGAATATTTTTTTCAATTACAAAAATTTGAGAAGATTTGAATCTCCTCAAGAATTTTACTCGGAAATCAAAACCGGTTTACAAGTTTCAAAGGAAGTTTTTATTTCGACAATGTATTTTGGAGATGATGAAAAGGCGGAGGAGATTTTGAAAATTTTCAAAGAGAGACAATCAAATTTTAAAAAATCCGTGGTAATTTTAGATGAGTCCCGGGGAATGACGCCCTGGTTTAGAGATAAAATTTTTAAATTTAATTTAGAAAATGTGATTTTTGCTAAAAGAATGAATTCTTCTCCATTGAAGAGATTATCTGAATATTTCTCTGTGTTTCATTCTAAAATTATAATTTTTGATGATAAAATAATATTTACTGGGAGTAATTTAAGTGAAGATTATTTTTTAAATAGAATTGATAGATACTACAGTTTAGAAAATAAAGAAATGGCAGAGTATTTAAAAGAAAAATTTTTCAATTTGTTAATAAAAAACAGTAAAAAAATGAAAGGGATTAATGTGATACCTTCTAAAATAAAATTTGAATGTGAAAACTTCAAAGGAATAAGAGATTTTAATATAAATAATTTTAATGATTTTGATAAAACTTTAATTTATGAAGGAAAATCTGAACTCACAATCTTAAAAATGATAAAAGATTTTAAATTTGATGAAATTTACATTTCAACTGCGTATTTAAATTTTCCAAAATCGTATTTTGAGATTTTAAAAGATTTAAATTTAAAAATTTTTGTTAGTGATCCGGAAACAAATAAATTTAAAAATTACGGGATGTTTTGTGAGACTGTAACCGAATTGTACAAATACAGCACATTGTTTACTGCAAAAAAATTGCCAAACGCAGAAATTTACGAATTTAGAAAAGATGGTTTTACTATGCACGGGAAAGGTATTTGGGCTTTCTCAAAAACAGTTTGTTTGACGACAATCGGATCTTCAAATTTGAATAGACGGAGTTTTGAAAGAGATAGTGAATTAAATGTACTTTTAATTACAAAAAATCTTGATGAAATTGAAATTCTAAGAGAAGAAGTGAAATTTATGATTGATAATTCTAAAAGACGTACGATTTCGGAGTTAAAAAGGAGAAGATACAATGTTTTTGTGATTTTATTGTTTTTCTTATTAAATCCTTTTTTATGAAAATATTTAAATTGGGCGCTTTTAAAAAATCCTGCCTAGTTTCAATTTAGGCCCAAATTTGTTTATTGTTACCTTATGTTTTCTTTAAAAAAGGTATTTTGCGCAATTTAAATATTTTTGTTATCACAGTTTTACGATTTGATATTTTTTTATTGGCTCTTTTTTTGATAATTAAGAAAATAAAGACTAGCATTTTTCTGTGTTCAAAACATTCTTAAGATTCGATTTATTTCTAAAGTCTTTAGATTTCCTGTCAAAAATTTCCAGAAAAATTTTCAAGTAAAAAAAAACAGTTTTGTTTTCTTTTGAGAGTTTTGCAATAAATTTTTATATCATTTCACGAGTTTTTAGATACTTTTTTACATAAAAAATTTGAAACGATCAACTTATTTACCAAATCCGAAACTCCTTTTTTAAAAATATAAAACACAACTAAATAAATTTTTAAATGAAAGAATTACTGAAAAAACTTAGTAATGTTAATATGTTTAGTATAGACAACTTCAAAATAATAGAAACACCATTAGATTTCTTTAATGAACTTAAACACGGTCTTTCAACTGCAAATGAAGTTTATATTTGTTCTATGTACTTTGGTGAAGATGATCAAACTTGTGAAATCATTCGAATTATTCAAAAAAGAAATGAAGAAGGTAAACGGACCATTATCATTTTGGATAAAGCTAGAGGAATGACCGAACATCTTAAGTGTATGATAAAAAAATATGATTTATTTGATAATTTTTACTTTAAAAAGAAGCATCCATCGTTTTTACATCCAAAACTTTGTGAAATTCTTGCAGTTTTTCATTCTAAAATTATGTTATTTGATGATAATGCCATTCTTACTGGTGCTAATATCAATGGTGGATATTTTACTACTAGATTAGACAGGTACTACCTTGTTAATAATAGAGATTTAGTAAATCTCATTATAGGAACAACTTTTGTACCAATTATACAATCAAGTGATATTATTGATGGATTTAATATCGTAAAAGGTGAGTTAGGATCAATTCATAATTCAATTTATGGTAAAATAAAAGGTAGAACAAGCCTTTTTGATTTTAATTTGTACGGTGAGACAGTTGCCGATTTCTTAATTGAACAAAATAATTCGATTAATATTTCTACATTGTTTTATAAACCAAAAATTACAACTGATCCTAAAATACTTGTATATGATGAAAGATCTGAACTAGAAGTTATAAGAGCACTTATTAATAGAGGATTTGATGAAATATATTTATCTACTGCTTACCTAAATTTACCATACTCTTATATGAAACTTTTAAAAAATTGTAATGTTAAAATTATAGTAAATGATCCAGAATCAAATATATTTACAGAATATGGTGGTTATGGTGGTATGGTGACTAGTATTTATTCGTATAGTACTTTAAGAACAGCTTTAAATATGAAATCTGCTACTTTTTTTGAATATAGAAGAGATGGTTATACACTACATTCTAAAGGTATTTGGGCATTTAGAGATTCTCTGGCTGTTACTGTTATTGGTTCGTCTAATTTTAATAGGAGAAGTTTTGAGAGAGATGATGAATTAAATTTTATGATATTATCTACGAAACCCGAGCATATAAAACAATTGAGATCCGAAGTAGATTCCTTACTCTCTTATTCTAAATTAACTAATGTATCTAAATTGAAATCAAGAGATTATAGTTTAATTATCATTTTAATTTTTATATTTTTTAATAAATTTATTTAAATTAATAAAGCACTTTTTAAAATATTACAACCTACTCTTTAATAAATCACATATAATAATTAGGCCTGGATATATTAATACCCACATCATCCAATGCTTTCTCAAGATCATTTACTTGCAAAGTAACTTTCTTTTCTCTTGTAAATCTTTTATCTTTTTGTGCAGCCTTTTGATGAATTTTGTGGTATTGTAAAGATGTGCTAACCACATCTGAAATAAATTTATGAGAAAGTAGAGAAACAACTTTTTTTACATTCTTGTCACTGCTTGTTATGCCAGCCTTTTGCATGTAAAATTCCATTACACTATCAGGAATAATGGGTAGATAATCTTCTAGTTTCTTTTTGAAATCATTAAATTCTTCTTCTTTCATTTTGAAGGGGAAAACAAAAAAATAAAATTTAAATTTAAATTAAAAACGGTCATAAATAGAGCACGATTGTGGTGGATTATGTAAAACGTTGTGTGAAAAGATAAGTGATGTTTTATTTTTCTTTTTTTTAATAAAATAATAAAATCACTGTTTCTAAAATAACGCTCATCATTTATCTGTATCATCTTATTTAGTTTGTATATTTTTTTAATCAATTCACTTTTTAATCAAATTTTAGATCCCTTTCCAAATGACGTTGGTAAAAACAGAAATAATACGCGGTGAAGATATTGATGAGAATATTAGAAACGACTATCAAAAAACTTTAAAGGCTGTAGAAAGGGCAAAGCCAACCAAAATTAATAAAAAAGTAGATGTCGATATTGTTGCTAAAATTGTAGAACGAAGACTTTTAGATTCAAAATCTATAAATAAGAATTCTGGCAAAGAAAAGAAAACCAGCTTTTTTAACATATTTCTTACAGTATTGGGTATTATGTTTTTAATATTTAGCGTGTATTCGTTTTATAAAAATCAGAAAGAAATGGAAAGAAAAAAACAAGAAGAAAAAGCGTATAATGAAGCAATAATGAGACTAAACAGTCCTGACAAAAGAGATTCGTTCATATTTGAAGATGCCAATAAATACCAAAATATAAATTATTACGGTAAAGAAGATATAATTTCGGATACAATTTCCCACATTGTAAATATTTTTGAAATGATAAAAAGTGACGATGATAGAAAATTGAAAATGTTGAAATCTCCACAAAAAAACTTTTTATTAGCTGGACCACCGGGAACTGGTAAGACACTTTTTGTACAGAAGATCGTGGGACTTTTGGATATGAATTTAAAAGCAATTGAGATGAATGAAGATTTTAAAGATAAAAAAGATGAACTAGAGAAAATGACTTTAAAAGATAAATTTGATTATCTTAAAGAAATACCTTCAAAGGTACGCGCCATTTTCTTAACACCAAGTTTTATTAATGATAAATTTGTTGGTGAATCTGAAAAGAAAGTCCGTGAATTATTTAGATTAGCTTCTCAAAATACGAAATACGATATCACAATTTTATTTTTTGATGAAATGGACGCATTCTTTGTTGACCGAAGTGCAGGTGGTAATGAAACACACGTAAAATCACAAACCGAATTTTTAGCTGCTATTGGTGGTGTTCAAGATGATATTAAAAGAAAAGTATTTTGTTTTGGAGCTACTAATAGAGAAGATAAAATCGATAAAGCTTTTGAAAGACGTTTTGCCAATAAAATTACATTCAAAATGCCTGAATTTGATGAAGTTTGTAAATTAGTATCTGCATACACTGGAACATGGGAAAACTATTCTGAAGATAAAGTTAAGGAAGTTGCAGGACTTATTGTTAAGAAAAAAATGTATCAAAGTGGAATTGTAGAATTAATAACATCGACTTATGTTCATTTGGCAGTAACAAATGAAGATAAATGGGCATGTCTTATGAGTAGATTGAGATCTAATAAGAAAAATAATAATACAGGAGTTGAAACAAATTTAAACTCATATAAAAACAATAAGAGTACGCTACATGTACTTGATGACTTATTATGATAAATAAAAATAAAATATTTATAGTTTTTGTTTTAAAGGTCTTGTTTTTATGTACAGCAGTGATGGCTGAACCTATGACATAAGTGCTATCCAGTTTACAAAAATATTAGATTTAAATTTATATTTTTGCTTATTTCTGTCAAAATATTTTAAAACGATTGCCTTTGGGTCATCTTAAACAAGGACAAAACCATAACAAATGTACAAATAAAAATTTTCTTTGGATTTTCACTAAATTTTTAACACACTGCCTCGTTTAGATCAGCAGTCATTAACATTCAACCAACCTAATACTCCCTTTTATAAACCCCTTTGCCTTAACTCCTATGTTTAATCACTTCTGCCTAACATTTAGCGTATAAAAAACAATTCAAATTAATTTTTTATTTTTTTCTAGAAATTTTTTTGTTTAAATTCAATTTTTTTCAAAGCCCCCAGAAAATGATGATCCAAGTTATCCCTGGCTGAGGATGATGAAAAACTTTGTATCTGATTCTCACTTTTTATTTTAATTTTTTTTAAATCCTTATGACAATTCCTGAACTGTACGAGATACAAAAGCAATTTATAAAAGATTGTAGTTTTGTTATCGAAAACAATAAAATCGGGATCTTTTCGAGTCCAACGGGTACCGGTAAAACTTTATCTCTTCTTTTGTCAATAAAAAATTTTATTTCTAAAATAAACGAAGAAGACGATTTTTTAGAGAGCATTTTTAATGAAAAAATTATAAAGAAAAGGATTTATTACTGTTCTAGGACTCATAGTCAGTTAAGACAAGTTGTAAATGAATTTAAGAAATTACAAATCAATACTAGAGGTATAGTTTTAAGTTCTAGGAAAGTATATTGTATTAATAATGAAGTTGATAAACTTGCATCTATTGAAGTGATAAATTCAAAATGTAAAGATCTCGTTTTAGAAAATAAATGTAAATTTTATGTTGAACACCATAAAGATAAAGGTGTTTATAGTATTGAAGATTTAGTAAAAGACTCAAGGACTTACAATTACTGCCCGTATTATTTCTCTAAAGAGTATTTTAAAAAATCTGAAATAGTTTTTCTTCCGTACAACATGTTGTTTAGTGAAGATACCAGGAAATCTTTAGAAATAAATTTAGATAACTCAATTGTAATTGTTGATGAAGCTCACAATATAATAGATACTGTTTCACAAATTAATACTGCTTTAATTCAAATAGACAATCTTAAGAGATACATTTTAATAGCAGAAAAGTACAAAAAGGTGTTAAGAGAAGGTTCAAAGAATTCGAAACTTGTTAATTTAATCCTTGAAATTATAAAACGATTGATTTCATTTTCATCCAAATTACCAGAAGAAAAAATTGTAGAAGTCAGTGACTTCCTTTTAGAAACCAATTTACATAATTTTAACACTTTAGAGATAACAGAAGAAATAAAAAATACAAGGCTAATGTTAAAATTAGAAAATTATGAGAAAAAAACAAATTTAAAATTACAAGACATCACAAAATTCTTAAATTTATTGGTGGCTTCTGATAAATCGAGTAGAGTTGAGTGTGGCAAAACATTTTTTAAAATTTTTCCGTTAAACTCTAAAATATTTTTTGATCCATTTAAAAATTCAAGATCTATAATTTTTGCAGGTGGGACAATGGAGCCGATTGATGAATTAAAAGGGATTTTTGATTATAGAGAAGTTGTTTATTACAATTATCAGAGCAATAAACGAAAATTCAAAGGATTTATTATTAACAAAGTTTATGATAAAAGTATTGAAATCAAGCAAACCACGAGAGAAGATGCGGAATTGTTTACTAATCTAAATAATATGATATTAGAGATATCAAATTCTAAAGAAGGTGGTACTGTTGTTTTTCTACCATCAAAATTTTATTTAGAAGTTTTTAGATCGTTTTTTGATTCTCGTAACGAACTTTCGTGTTTTTACGAAGACAAAGATAAATTTGAGGAGTACTTTATAAGCGTAAGAAGAACAAAAAGTATTTTATTTGCTGTAATTGGTGGGACTTACAGTGAAGGTGTTAATTTTTCCGATGAACTGTGTAGAAATTTAATCATAATTGGTGTACCTTATCCTAATCTTGATAGTGAAATTGATGAAAAGATAAAGATGTTCGGTTTTGAGTGGTATACACAAGTGGCTATGAAAAAAGTAAATCAAACAATAGGAAGAGCTATAAGACACGATGGTGATTATGCAAATATATTTTTAGTTGATAAAAGATACGTAAAATTAAAAAAATACTTAAGTTCTTGGGTTTTAAATGATCTTGAAATTAATAATTTTGAAAATGTAAAAGAAAAGTCAAAAAGATTTCTTAAGGAATGTGCAGAGAACGATATCTAGATAAAAAACCCTTTGAGAGAAGTGCTTTATTTAAATAAAATATTTTTTAATTTTATTAAAAAAATGAATCTTCTATCTTTTTAATTTTAAGTGTAAGACTAGGCCCTATATCTTTAAGCCCTACCTTTATATTATCATCTTCTTCTGTTATAATTTTGTAATGCCTAATTAAAATCTGATCTTCATCAAAATGAAAATTTATAGTCCTAGAAGGTATTTTAGGAGGTTGTGAAAGTGTTCTAAACAAATCTATAAGATTAGATTCATCACCAGAGTAAGTAATCAGAGGATCAGCAGCGTAAATCTTCTTTTCAACAGGAAATTTCTCTGGTTGGAAATCTAAAACTTCAAAAAGTACAGTAGGTCCTTGTGGATATTTGCCAATTTTCAAAAAGTTGTTTCCTGTGACAATAAAATGTGACATTTTAAATTCATCAGCAATGGTTTTATATCTCTTGATACTTGGATTACTATCTTTTAAATTAAGAGTTACATTTGGAGATAACATTTGTCTAATTTGTTTACAAAGGAGTTTTGCTTGTTTCTTTGGTTTCTTTTGTGTTACGACTAATTTATTGACGTATTCTGTCATTTGGGGTGATCTTAAAAATTCATTTT
>DWJA01000045.1:0-13449 GCA_018248675.1 Gesta gesta | reverse complement strand
ATTTCAGAGACTCGAATTTAAATATTCAACGTATGATATAGAAAGAAGTGCCACAATCAACAAGTATATTTATAAGATATTCGTACAAAACAAAGTCGCAACTACGTTACTCATATCGTTGATTCATTTTTACACAATGAAATCTGGGCAAGATACTAAATACGAACTTTATCAAATTGAACAAGATCTTTATGAGATCAAGTGGTCGTATGTAACGCCATTTGACAAAATTTATATCGAAAATTTGCAATTATTATGAAAAGGATTTAATACTTGCAAAACTTGCAATAAATTTTTTCTAAAATAATTTTAACTTGAGTTGATGCAATTTATCGGTCGGGTAACTTAGATTCATATTTTAAGCAAAATGCTTTAAAGCTGTCAGTTTTATAAGCGCTATAAAAACAAGCTCTGCTCTATAATGTTAAGATCTCTCCTCATTTATTTGTAGCAAGTCCTTGCTAGTTAGTTAAAAATTTATGTAAATCAACATGGCTCTCTAAATTCTGAGGCTATTGAACAGGCCACGTCACAACATCGCTGATCTAACTTAAGCAAATAGAAAGACTGTACCCAGAAGCGCCTCTACCTTTCATAGCTCCCACCTCATTGCACGCACTGCACTCGGCATAAAGACGGCCTGGCTGTGCCACGTGTCTTGAACTAACCCACACCCAATAGTTTTAATATTTTTTCTAAATAGATAAATTAATTTAATATCAGTAAATTCAATCAAAATAAATTTTTAATTAGTTTTTTCGTTATTTTCATTTTCCTGTTTCTCATCGGATTCTCCCTTTTTATCAGCCTTTTCATTTTCGGCCTTAGATTCTTCATTTTCTGTCTCTTCAGGTTTTTTAGAATCATCAGCCTTCTTATCTTCAGCCTTTTTGGCTTCTTCAGCTTTCTTCTCTTCTTCGGCCTTCTTATCGTCTTCTAATTTCTTTTTAATTTCTTCTTTGGATTTTTTTAAGAACAAATTCACATCTTTTTTGAACAATTCAACGTAAGAAAATTCATAAGATCCCAAATTAAACAAAGTCACATCTTCTCCGTTTATTTTATCTTCTATTTTATAGAGAAGACCTTGCAATTTATAGAAACTAGGAGTGAAAACTTTAGGATGTTCCGAATTAAAAGCCTTAATTTTATCTCTGCACTGTTGTAATTCTTCTTTTATCTTAGACCAGTGGTTCGTAATTTTTTCAATAACAAAATCGTACTGCCCTAAAACTTGTTTGTGGACTTGCTCTTCCTCTTCTTTAGTAGACGATTGTTGGACATCAAATAAATCGAAGCCAACTTGCCTAATTTTATCGATCTCTTCTTCAGTAAACATATTTTCGAACTTAGACGAAATAATATCACCGAGATTCATAGCCATAGTCTCAAGATCATTCCTCATTGTTCCTATTATTTCAATATTTTCCTCCATTTCTCTATGCTCATTTTCAATATCCAAAATCTTTTGTAAATCTTCTTCGGGTATCTCGTAGGCCTTGTATTTATACGTAATCAAATTTTGTGGTTCTACTGAAATAATTTCTACTGTTCCAAATTTAGAAATTTCAAATGTGATTTTTACTGAATCAATTTCTTTATCATTTTTTAAAATTTCGATTGGAGACACTGGCTTATCATTTTCAAATATTTCCAAATCAAATGATTCTGGGATAGTGTACGTCACAGCCTTACGAACTCCAAGTAGATCATTGGCTTTAAACAACAAAGTTTTACCGATGTGAATATCACGACCAACAACATCACTTATATTAAATTTTGATTTTATAACCGAACAAGCAAACCCTAAAGAAGAACCAATAGCACAACTCTCTGTCAAATCAAGTGTACTTTGATACTTAACTCTACTATCAAGAATAGACTTAATCACAAAAGAACTTGAATTTCCTCCAGTAATGTCAGCCACTCCATCAAATTTTGTCTCGGCCAAAGCTTCGTCTATGAATTTCGTAATTTTCTCAATGTCTTCTCGAATCAAAACAACAAATTCTTCTTGAGTAATTTGCACATTAAGAGGAGTCTCAGAAAGATAAAATTGTACAGAAGCTGTAGTAGAAGCATTCAAAACAGTCTTAACTTTTTCTAAGGATCTCTCAATCTTTTCTCTAATGATTTTCTTATTTTCTAAAGAGTATTTATGAATAATAAAATCAACAAGCTTATTGTCAAAGAGTTCAGCACCAACTTCAATTGCCTTTACGTACTCAGGACGGAAAACATTACCAGTAAAATTAAAAACTCCTATTTCTGTCTTATGATGCCCAAAGTCAATGATCATAAACTTAGGCTGTGTCTTTTCTCTTCTAATACAAGCAAACATACCGACAGCTGAAATATCATTAAAAAATCCTGCTACTTTCATATTTGCAGCAATACACAAAGATTTTAAAGCTCTTCGTTCAATTTCTCCCAAGTACGGAGGGACAGCTATACAAATAGTTGGATTACCTCCTGTCTGTTTCTTTATAGTACGATCAATGTATTTAAGCCACATATACAAATTACTTAAATCATTAAGGAAGAAGTCTCTGTGTCTTAAATCTATTGTTAACTCGTGGTCTCCTGTGATACTGTTTCCAAATTTACGAATGGGTTTTGTGAGTTCAAGTACAGTCCGAATAGTTCGCTTTCCTTGTTCATCAGTAATAATTTTGCCATTGTCTTTAGACGAGGCTATAACCGTTTTATAAGCACCAAGATCAATTCCAATGAATTCCATGTGTTTTAAGGGGGGGCTAAAATTTTAAGTGAAAAATTTTCTAGAAAAAAATTGTAGAAAAAATGGGAAAAAATGGGAAATTCAGTGGTTTAAAGGTCTTTTTAGGGACTTTGGTGGATGTTAGTGGAGATGGTGTTACTAGATAAGATAAAAATAAACAATTTGTTTGTGTAAAAATGGACAAGTTGATTGTAAAAAATAAATAGATTCGAGAAGAATTGGTGACCTGCTTTTATCACAAAAACATGGTGGCCTTTTTAATTAACGTGTTCACAAAAATATGGCGTTCTTCTCAACACTCTACTTGTATTACGAAAACTTGTTGGCCTTCTTAACCAGATTTTTCACAAAGTAAACAACATCTAAAAAAGACACAAAATACATAAATTTTAATGTACAAAATTTTATTAATTAAATTTACACACTTTTTTGTCCTTTTTACACTCTTTTTTGTCATTTTCCTCACAAATTCTGGTTTTAGATTTGATATTCAATAAATTAAAGTTATTGACAATACTTTAAGATTAACTTTACCTTAAAAAAGGATAAAAGAAATAAATCCAAGTACCCACATGAAGTTCATTGTGTTCTACTTATTATCAATCTTGACAACAACTGAGAGACCTGTTACTGAGGATATTCTTAATGATGCCATTAGAAGTCTTGCTGAGGAAATGAAAGAAGATGTCATAAGAATAATCACGGCAACAGAAAATCAATATTTATCTCATCTCCAAAACGAGATCAAGAGAGCTCAGGTTGCTGATTCTTTGAGTATTTCGAGAAAATTTGATGAAATTCAAACGATGATCAAGAACTTACAGAGGAACGGAAATACCACTAATTTTACCAATGTACCTGGTCTTAATAACCAACCCGGTCTTAATAATACAACAGGTGCACCAGAAGAAGCCATCTCTTACATTATTCCAATCTTCCTTAAGTTAATGAAATGTAATAATTGTTTCTCTTGTAGGAGAGATGAAGTCTGTTTTTACTACGTCTTTATGTACGTCCTCCCTCTTATTCTCAACCAGAACGGACAACCAGGAGGAGATCCAAATAACACGAATAACGCTATCTTCCAAACTTTAATGAACTCTATGAACGGATTTAATCGTAATACTTACCCTAATGCCTATCCTACTGTCTTCCCTCCTAATAACTTTAATCAACAACAGGTACAACAACCTCCTAATTTACTCCAAAGTCTTTTCAATTTTATGTTTAATGACAATCTCGGAACTAATCCTAATTGTGGACCTGCACCAACCTTTGGTGTTCCTCAAGCCCCTCCTGCTTATGGACTCACTCCTAGCTTAAGGCAACCTGCGTATGGACCAACCGTCCCTTCTCGTCCGGCTTATCCTAAACCCAACACTAGGCAAGGGGGTGTAACTTATGGACCATGTCCACCAGGATTTAACAGAAGAGAACCGGAATATCATGATGCTCAAGAATGTCCACCTTCTGGATGTGTTAGGAATTAAAAGTAATTTGTTTTAACTACAATTTAATTTAAATTTTTGTTTGTTTTAATTGTTAAAAAAAGTATTATGATCATTTAATTTCTTTCACATTTATGCATATTTAGAACGTTCTAGAACACTTTTTTTAATATATAAACACTCAAAAAATATCATGCATGAACAAAAATCCCTTTTTATTATTTTAAATATCATTTATTGGTACTTGGCATACATATCCAGCTTATTGTCAATAAGAGAACACAAGTTAAAATTCTCCTTTACCAATCCTAAAACTTCGTCTTCTTCATCCTTCATACTCTCGATCTTCTTATTGTACAAGTCAGTAACTTCCTCAAATTTCTTGACGCATAACATCAAATCATCATCGTCCTCAGAGGCAGGAACTTTAGCCGAAAAATCTTCAAGAACCTTTTCAAATTTCTCCAATGAGTTTTCCAGTTCTAAAATTTTCTTCTCTTCAAGATCCAATTTCTGGTTAATGACTTTGTAATTGTTCAAAGCTTTCATAATCTTCTCATCTTCTAGAAAAATTTCTCTGGCTTTATCATTAAATTCTGAAATATTTTCTTCAAGTTTATGCACTTGCTTTTGGATGATCTCGTAAAGATTCATTTGTACAAAGGAAGTAGTAGGAAGAGAAGACGTGGTAGTGTGGGCTTGTTCAAAAAGATTGGTTTGTGATGGTGTTTGTGGTGGTTGAGCTGTAGTTTGTCCAAATGGAATAGCAGCTTGTGTTTGACCGAATGGACTGGTAGTTTGAGTTTGTCCAAATGGTGAAGCAGCTTGAACCGGTTGGGTTTGACCGAATGGTGAAGCAGCTTGTGCTGGTTGAGTTTGACCGAATGGTGAAGTGGTTTGTGCTGTTTGAGTTTGACCAAAGGGGGTGGAAGGTTGTGCTTGTCCAAAAGGACTTGTTCCTTGAGCTGGTTGAGCCTGACCAAAGGGGCTAGTTACTTGGGTAGGCTGCCCAAATGAAGAAGTGGTTTGTGGTTGCCCAAAAGGGTTAGAAGCCTGAGATGGTTGTGCTGAGCCGAAAGAGGTAGTTCCCTGTCCAAAGGGAGTAGTTCCTTGTAATGGTTGTCCGAATGTGGTAGTTCCTTGTGTTGGTTGTCCAAAAGGGTTAGAGGTCTGAGTTGGTTGTCCAAATGTATTAGCTCCCTGTGTCTGTCCAAAAGGATTAGTAACATTCCCTCCTTGTGCTGGTTGTCCAAAGGGATTAGTTCCTTGTGTTTGTTGTGCTGGTTGTCCAAAAGGATTAGTTCCTTGTGCTCCCTGTCCCCCTTGTCCACTACTCTGTCCGAATACATTCCCTCCTGTTGGATTATTGCTTTTCTGAAAGTTAAAACTCATAGGGGTCTTCTTCTTATTTTTTTTAACCCCTCAATGTTAGAAGCAGAAAACTTTTTTAATGTCCTTTTTATTCTCTCCCCTGCAATTGGTTTTGTACCACAAATATTGGCTAGTGATATTATTTTCCCAGAGGTCCTTTCCCTTTTGTCTATAATAGCAAGTATTTTAAAATTATCACATTATGTCTCTGAACCATTTTCATCCCTTATCGCCTTACAGGCTGTGTTTATTATTATTCTTCATTTTTATCTTATTCGTTTTAATACCTCCGACTACTCTTCAGTTGAGAAATTATTTTTTAAGTTTATTGGTATCCATAATCTTAATAAGAAGTACGGAAATAAGACAGTGTATTTAGGATTAATATCTTTTACTATAGTTTCTCTCCATATGCTTGGTCTTCTATTTGGAACTTTATCTTTTTGTGGGATTATTTCCCTTTTCTTCGAACTTTCAATCAATGTTCTCCAAGTCGCAATTGAAAATGATAAAAAGGATTTAGTTCTTAATGAAAATAAAAAGAAGAGAAGTCCAAAAGAACTTTATCTCTTCTGGACCATTGGTGATATGGTCAAAATTTGGTACATGACAAAAATTATTATTCCTAAAGTTTATTTAGCTACTGCTGTTTTACAATTAATCCTTGATGGATATTTACTAGTAGCATAAAAATGAATTAAAGTTTTTAAAAGTCTTTAATGCCCCATGTGGGTTGTACACACTACAGTAAAGTTTATGGTTGTAGATTTGAGTAGATCCACCTACTTTAATACCCTTTTACCCAACTATACATACATCTTACACCCCCCCTTTTACCTTTCCTTTACACAAAATAACATACTTTTGGATATTTACAAGATGCTTTCCCTGTTTTAGGACATACTACTATATTATTTTTTGATTTTATATAATCATTCCCAAATACGTGTCCATTATCAAAAGCATAGGGTTGGTTTTGATCATCCAATTCTTCTCCTGTCCCCCTACACAAAATTATAGTTTGTTCATGTCTATTAAAAGGGATTTCTTCCCTTAATTTCAAATGATTACAACAAGTAGGACATTTAGGATTTATTTTTTTAAAACATTCTTGTGTCTTAAAGGCCATCATCCCGTACTCCACTCTTTTAGTAAGTCGAGAAATAGGACTTAATTTATAAGAACTCAACATGGATTCATAGACTTCTTTTACTAAATCAGAATGTACTAAATACATTTTCCTTACTAATTTCTTATCAATTAGTAAAGGAAGGACCCCCTTTACTATCCCCGAATTCTTTTTTAATTCATTCATAATGTAAATAATCCCTTCTTGATATTGATTTCTCTCAATCAAATTTATAAATTGATTAATTTTTAATTTGGTTTCTAATCTTGAATCCGGTAGTAGTCCTTTATTTTCTTTACAAAAATCAAGAGCAGGTTTAAAATTATAAAGAGTAAGTTGATCTTTGATAAATTTAATTTTTATAAAAAAATGTTGATCATTATTACCTTGCTCTTGATCACCTTGCTCTTGGTTACTATTAACTTGCTCTTGATTATTATTAACTTGTCCATCATCATCACCTTCATTTATTTTTCCTTTAAGTTCATTTGCTGTTTCATAACATCCTATTTGATTTAAATGTTCTATTACTAAAAACAAAGTTTCATCAATTCCTTCTCTTAATTCAATTTCCTTTTCTAATTCCCTTAAATTTTCACAATTTTTATTAATCAGATCCTGAAGCCTTTCCAATTTATTTAAAAATTCATCTTTAGAAATTTTATTATTTTCATATAGAGAAAATAACTTCTCAATTGTTTTTCCTGTGGTTTTTACGATGTTGTTGAATTTGACGTGTTGAATTAATGAGTTATGCATTTAAAGGGGAGGGGGAGTTAAAGGGAATTTATGGGGGGGTGGTGGACTTATTAGGGGGAGGGGGTATGTAGGGTATTTTAGGGTTAAGTACTTTAAGAATTTAGTAAGGGATAGTGAACGTAAGATGTTTAAAGTCCTTTAAAAAGTATCCTTACCACCTACCCCCCATATTTTTTTACTTACATACATTATTTTATAATCTCTTAATTAATTTTTATTTTATTTTTAATCATCTACTTTATTATAATCTACTTTAGATTTTTTCTTTAATTCCTTAATATCCTTTTTATTCTCTTTAGGAATAGGATTTAGAACAGGGGGTTGTATTTTAGAAGGGGTGTCCAAAGGGGGGTTCTTATCATTTAAGGATTTCGTATCATTTAAGGTTTTCGTGCCATTTACGGATTTCTTTTTTAAATCTTCAAAAACAGAAAAAGGATCTTCTACTTCATTTTTAATCTTACCCTCTTCCTTTTTAATTTTCTTATCATCTTCTTTTGGTTTAACAGTCCTTCTCTTCCTTGGTTTCTTTATTTCCTTCTCTTCCTTCTTCTCATCTTCCTTCTTTTCTTCTTTATTATTTTCTGTAATAGGATTCATAGTCAAACTCCTCTCTTCTTCCTTAATTGGTAATTTTGTTTTAGGTAAAGAAGTTAAAGTAATATTCTTAGGGGGGTTAGGAATAAGGGGGTTAGTTAATGAGGGTAGGTTAGGAATAGAAGGTAGCATTATATCCTTACTAGCATCCTTACTACTATATTCCTTAATAATAGCATCCCTACTCTTTTCTTTCCTACTACTTTTATTTTCCTTATAATCATAGTTTATAAGTCCATTACTATTACTACTCTTATAATCCCCTACTTCCTTTACAAATACACAAAGTACATCTCCATTCCTAAAAAGAGAAGATATTTTTATATCATTAATAATTTCAAATCCTTTATCATCTTTAAGACTTCCTAAATGAATCATTTTAGAATAATGTAAAGCATAAAGGGATTTAATCTTCTCTATTAAAGAAGAAGTGGTGTCTTCCTGGGAAACATTTATAATCAATTTATAGTTATTATCGAATTGTAATCTTAAAACCAAGTCATCCATAAGGGAAGGGGTGAGTGAGGAAAGGGATTTGAAGGGAAAGGGGTGGGGGGTAAAATATAGGGGAAGGATTAGGATGGGAGGTTAGGATATGGGGGTAATATTAGGGATATGGGGGGATAAGGATAAGGGGGTAGTAGGGGGATATAGGTTTAGTAAGGAGGTTTAAATGAGGAATTTGGATATAGAGGTTCAAATAAGGGTGTGTGTAATCTACCATTCCCTTTCATCACTTCTTCCACACATCACCCCCCTCTTTTCTTTCATCCCCCTAACCACACACTCCCCCCCCCTTCACCCCCTTTCCCTTCACTTTTTTTTATTTGATGATCATTAACCAATCATTATTTTTTTTATTTATAAATTTACTTTTCCTTCTCCTTAATGGGATTACTACGATCTGGTGACATACTTTCTTGGAATCAATTAGTTAAAAGTAAAAATAAAATTAAGACTCGTGGTATTAAGCAATTTATTGATATTTACAAAAGATACAAAGGAATTAAAGTTAATAGAATGGCATTTGGAGATGAATTAGAATTAATGATGGTAATAAAAGATAATAGAGGGGATGATGGTTATAAAAACAGTAGAGGGGATAACCAGAAAGATACTAAAGACAACCCCCATAGTAACCTACCTATTAACAAACCCTACACTAATCCCCATTACAAATTATATTGTGGTTCTGAAAATGTTATTGGTAAAACTCCTTTTAGTTTTGTGGAATACGCCAGGTACATGGTAGAAACTTCTACTCTTATTCCTTTTAATGAAAATTCTATTGATACAGTAGAAGAAAACATCTTATTTAGAATTAATGAAATCCATAAATCCCTTCCTAAAAATGTAGATTTGATTATGATCCCTTGCTTTTTTAATTTAAAATTTAAAAATTTTTATGATACAGTTCCTTTGGTAGATGATGTAACTTACTCCTTAAACTTCCCTTTTAATGGGATTACTAGGCATAAAAGATTCGTGTCTTTTACTGAAAATATCAGGAATAGAAGAGGAAGGAAAATAGAAGGTTATGTTGATATTATGAGAGATACAAAAACTAAAGAAAAAAGTATCCTAATAGATTCAATGGGACAAGGAATGGGTTGTTGTGGATTACAAATCACAATCCAAGGGAAGACTATTAAAGATACTAAATATCTTTATGATATGATGGGAATATTTGCACCCTTAGGATTAAGATTAAGTAGAGGGACACCATTAGCATCCGGGAGATTATTAAAAAGTGAGACGAGATGGGAAATGTTAGAAATAAGTGTAGATTGTAGAAAGGACTATGAGAAAGGTTGTAATGGGGATGAGGATAGAGATTGTAAGGATGGGGGCAATAGTAAGGTAAAAGGTAACAGTAAGGATAAAAATAATGTTAATAAGGATAATATCAATACAGTTTCATCACCCCCCTCTAGGCTTTTTATCCCAAAAAGTAGATTTTCTCCTATTGATTATTTTATTTCTGATCATCAAAATTTTAATTTAGATTATAACGATATTTATGCCCCTCTTAATAAAAGGGCTTATTCAAAATTAAGAAAAGAAAAAGTTGATAAAAAAATATCTAAACATGTATCATCCCTTTTTGTACGGGATCCAATGGTATCTTACAGTGATGATAAGGAGGGGGAGGATGAGGGTAGTGATAAGAATGAGGGTAGTGAAAGTAAAGGGGATAATACTAAGGAAGACGATAACCCCCATGATACTTCCAACTCCCTTACTTACCTTAAAAATGATCAAATCTCTTTTACTCATACTGATGATTTTGAGAATATCCAGAGTTCAAATTGGAGATCCGTTAGATTTAAAATCCCTACTGAGAATGCCCCTCCTGACTTGGGGGGTTGGAAAGTAGAATTAAGGTCTATGGATATCCAGGCTACTGTTTTTGAAAATACTGCCCTAATTTACTTAAGTTTTTTAATTTCTGAAGCCATTTTACTTTTCGATTTAAATCTTTATATTCCTATTTCTTTAGTAGATGAGAATTTCAAAAGGGCGAATGCCTTTATAAAAGATCCTAAGGATTATAAAGAAATTAAATTAAAAGAAGATGATCAAAAATTTTATTATAGGAGGAATGTATTAAATAAAGGGAGACCAGAGATAAAAGAAGGGACATTAAGAGAGATATTTTTAGGGGAATGTGAAGGAGGTAAGGAAGGGGATTGTAGTAAGGTAGGTAGTGGGGATAGTAGTAAGGTAGAGGATAGTATGGAAGAAGGGAATAACGAACCTACCCCTTTAACTTCAAGCGCATCTACCCCCATCAGCACCCCCACCCTTACTCATAATACCCCCACTACTTCTTATGAAGGCCTTTTTCATTTTATTTATCTTCTTATTGATCAAAAATACAAATCTACTTCTTTAAAAATTTATATTCAATTTTTAGAAAATAAACTTAAAAATCAATTTATTTCTCTCGGGGACTGGATTAGGAGATTTGTGATAAACCACTCGGATTATAAAGAGGATAGTGTGGTAAGTGATAGAATAATAGATGAACTTATAGAAAAATTGATAGAAATTAGGAAAAGAAATGATATTGAGTATCTTAGGAATTAGTAAAAAAATAAAGGGTTACTTGAGGTAGCTAGTAAAAAAATAAAGGGTTACTTGAGGTAGGCCGAATTTATATATGTAAAAAAACCGTTATCAAAAAATTTAAATTATAAAATCTTCAATACCCCCTATTTATCTACCCATATCCCCTATCTACCCCCTATGTATCTTACATACCCATACCCCCCTTATCCTATCTATACCCCCCCCCTAATAGTTAATGCCCCATGTCAATTTCAATCTAAATCTAACCAAATCCCTCTCTTTCCAAGGAGATCCTATCCAAGTAGTAAAACAAGATCCTTCTACTCTTTTATTAGGAGTAGGATTCTCTAATGGTATTATTTCTCTAGTAAATCAAAATGATATTTTTAGTAAATCTATTCATTCTCTTCCTATTCTATCCTTGGACTGGTTAGTAAATGGGAAGATATGTTTGTCCGTGGACTCCCCTGAAATTATAATTTATGACCCCCTTAAAGATAATATAAGTTTTATTAAAAAAGAATCAAATTTAAAAGGAATAAGATCTATATCCCCTTATGAAATATTAGGATGGTATAGGAATGGGAGTACAGAAATTATAGATATAAGGGAAAATAGAAAGGAGGTGGTGTTTAATAAAAAAAATTATGGAACAGGGGGTAGTATAAAGGTAGAAGGTAGTAGTAAAGGGGGTGGTAGCAATAGGGGCAGTAATCCTAAAGTAAATACTCTTTACTTCCCTTGTATCACTTCTGCTAATATTAATAAGATCAATAATAATTTAATTTACACTACTTCTGTCCCAGGTACTTCCCTTAATATTTGGGATAAGAGATACACTTCTAGGGGGGAGTTTGTTTGTACATCCAAACAAATCCTTAATTCCCATACTTTAGATTTTGAATTTTTAAATGGATCAATAATAGTAATGAATAATATAGGAAAAATTTATAAAGTATCTGAGACCGGGGAGTACATAAGTAAAGGGATGGTGGGTAATAAGGGAAGTGGGGTAGATAGGGTGTATGATAATGAGGTAAGGGTAGATACTAACATAAGCAATACATCCTCCTGTATCTCTTTTAATCCTCTTTTTAATTCCCTTTTTATTTCTAATCCTAATGGTCTTTATTCCTTTACTAATAGATTTACTAAATTACTGAATGGTCCTTTCTTAGGGTGTACTGGGTTTAAAGAGAAACTGTTTGTTTATACAAAAAATGAAATAAAGGAATATAGAATTAAACCTTACTTGAGTCCAGGGGAATAAGGTAAAGATAAAATTATAAAATAAGGTATAACGGATACCTTAAAATGAAAATTTAAAAAATATGAAAAATTTTAATAATAGGATTTATTTAACTATCCCCCTTACTAATACCTAACTCTCTACCTTACTACCCCCCCCCCTCTCAACTACCCTCTCAACTACCCTTCACTCCAAAACATTTGTTTCATTTTTTTACTAAAAACCCTTTTTCAACCAGGCCCCAATGGACGATGACTATTTAAGAAAAGATTTTGATATTGGGAAGTTGACTATCCCTAAGATTAAGAAGATCCTTATAGAAAATGGGATTACTGAATTCCCCACGAGAGCCAAGAAGGACCAATTAATAGAAATTTTTAAGGAAAACATTGGCTTAATTAGGAAAAAGAAAAAAGAAGAGAAGAAAAGGGAAGAGAGTAAGAGTAAGAATATTTATCAAGAAGGAAGATCATCAATAATAGAATTAGAAGTAAATAAAAGGGACGGAGAAGGAGGGGAGTATACCAGTGGGAGGTATGGTAAGGATGTAGATAAAGGGAAGGATGTTAAGGGTGATAGGGATATTAAGGGAGGTATTAAAGATCATAAGGATGATATTAAGGGAGATAAGTTTATTAGTATTAACAAACAAACTCCATCTAAAACTATCTTACCCCCTCCTTCCTCACCCCCTTCCCATGAATCAAGTTTTTTGGATTCCCTTACTGCTCATTTAAGAAGTACGTCCAGGAGAAGGAAATCCCTTGAGGACATAGGTAAAGATAAGGGTAAGGTTATTGTTGATGTAGATTCAGGAGTATCAGATACTTCATTTTTTAATTCACAAAATGATATTAATAAGAATAAGGTTGTTAAGGATGATAAGAAGGTTGTTATACCTACCCATACCCCCTCTAAATCCAAATCCCTTTACCTCTTACTTATCCCTTCCTTATTATTATTAATTCCTTTGTATTTCTTACTTCCTTATTGTACTAATGGTGATCTAATTTGTTTGCCTCCCCCTAAAAATGGTAAGATCATAAATGGGAAATTGATTTGTGATAACGGATTCATTCTAAAA
>DWJA01000044.1:0-13594 GCA_018248675.1 Gesta gesta | reverse complement strand
TATGACGTTTTTGACGTGTTGACACGTCATCAGCATTTCTCCAGAATTAGAGGTGGAGATTTTCGAGATAGAAAAGGAGAAGTGCTCCAGAAGATGTCGTGTTCCGTTGTCTCTCGATCTTGGTGCCCCTAGTTGCTCTGCGACTTGGAGCCGGGGTTTAGGCCTTTTCTCCCTCCTTCCCGTTGGCTTCTTAAGTTTTTTTTTAAAAATAGATATTTTTTTTTCAAAATCGAGGAACTTTGAAAAACAGGCCGCGAGTGAAGCCAAGTCATGATGATATCGTGACAACTGCAAAGGACTATCGTTTTTATCTCATTCATTTATGTTTTCAATAATAACTCCTCTAATAATTTTTTTAAAAAAATTTATCCCCAAATGGAGAACGAAAATTACACACAAATTGTCGAAAACGAATACACTTTGAATGATGCTCTTAAACACGTTGCAAGAGCTGCTTTTATCAATGAATTACTTTTTAAGGGAGGAAAAACTTGTATTGAGAAGATCATGAACAATCGTGCTAAACTTGTTTTGATTTCAAAAGATTGTGAATCAAGAATCGTCACGATTGCTACTCATTACGCTGAAAAGAATAAGATACCAGTAATTACTTTAGAAGATAAATTAGAACTTGGTAAGATAGTAGGTTTAGAGAAAGTAAATGATGAAGGAAAAATTAAAAATAACGGTTGTTTTATTGCTGTCATTGAAAGATTTAATGAGAAGACAAAGGCTACTGAATTTGTTGAGAAAGAATTGGTTAAAGCTTGATTAAAGATAAATTAATATTTTAGTGTAACTTTGTTTTTTTTTTTGTATTGGATCTTTTCTTTGTGACATAGTTCCCTTTAGGTTATATTGATTTTTAAACATTTACTTTTCAATAATAAATAACATGGTCATTGAAAAACGTCTTCACTTAATTAAACACACTCTTTTAAAAGTTAAATTATTTTATTGGAACTTAACAATAGATTTTCCTTTAGTTTCTTTAAATAACAACACAACAAACAAAATAAAAGCCATCATATTAAAACTATAAAAAAAATAGAAAGAATCTCCATATCTCTCATGAGCAGGCTTCAAAAATACAGATAAAATAAATGCAGAAAGCCAATTAATCCCTACACACATCCTTTGAGCAGCATTATGATATTCAACAGGAAACACTTCATTGGTAATAAACCAAGGAATTGAACTGAGACCCACATTAAAACCAAACATATAAATTAAAGCAATATAAATATTCACATATTTCATTCCCATTATTGCTGTACTAATCATCACTATAAAAGAAGAAATAATAATTGTTTGTTTCCTACCAAGTTTGTCGATAAATCCTGCACTGATCATACAAACTATTGCTGAAAATGTTAAACATCCAATGCTTTTATAACCGGCGTACTCATCATTTTTATCAAATAATTCATCGGTAAATACAGAGAAATAATCAATACCACAAGCGTGTTGAGCAATATGAAAGGCCAATGCAATTACTATGGATTTAAATGATCCAGGTGCATTTAATAATTGCATTATAGTCAACTGTTTCGTACTTTGAGTATCATCTCCAGTTTCTTTCTCTTTTTTTAGTGTCAACAATAGTAAAGAATGCAGAAATAAATAAATTGCAATTCCAAAAAATCCCATTTCCCAGTGTTTATTAGTAACAAAAACATTTAAAACCTTCCCAAAAACCAACCCAGTAACAATTCCTATTGAATTAAATGATATGTAAAATCCTCGATTTGAATCGTTAGAGATTAAGAAAATATAACCAGGAACAGTACAACAAGTAATGCCTACTCCTAAACCTATTAGGAATCTAGCAATCAACCCGGTGTATACCAGGGGAAATTTTAAAAGAATAAGACATCCTACAAAGTAAAACATATTATTGTATAACAAAATCTTATCCTTACTAATACGATCCAATAAATAAGCAAAATATGACGAAACAAAAGCTCCAAGAAACACTATCGTAGCAAAAAGACTCACATAGGTTCCAAATTCATATGACAGATTCTGTTTTTTGTAGTCAACTTCCAAGACTGGGATTATCAAGCCTATGGAGGTAAATAACATTCCAAAAGTAAAAGATGACATTGACGCCACAACCGAAGAGAAAAACACGCTTTTATGAGATTTCATTGGGGGTTAGAAAATCGAGAATTTAACGGTTTTTAATTTACAAATGACGCGGTGATTTTTTTTAAATTGTAAACAATAATGATTGAAGACTTAGCAAAATATATTAAGAGGTATATTGCAGTTTCTACAATGTATCTAGTGTCACATACATCAATATAATTACCATAAAGTTATTGATCTAAGTGGTTTTTAATGTACTGTATCAAACCAAACAAGCCTGTCTTTGTAAATTTTTTTTTACGAAAATCGTCTTTATTGCAATTTTTTGATTTTTGGTTTAATGATCAAAATCAAAAAGAATATTATTAAAATTTTTATGATATGTTCAACTGTTTTTACGAGATTAAAACTATTTACACATAATAATATTGGTTTGGACTAAAAAGGAGTATAATTTAATGTTTTATTGGACTTTGTTTGCGCACAATATTTAAATATGTCGTAAGAGGTGTCTGCTAATTAATCTAAATTAGGCAACAAGTTTAGTTCTAGTAATATTTTATATCTATATAAACGCATGTGAACTTCAAGAACTAAGTCAGATTCAATAAACGCTTCTTCTAATTACGATAAACTAATTAAAATCTTTGTAAATCCTATAATCTTTTATTTTTTGATAACAAGTTTAATTGGTTGTTAAATCGAACTGTAATTTGATCAAATTAAAAGGAGTAAAGGAGAATATTTCGTTTGGTTTTTAAAATACAGTTATTGATTTAATTTCAGGATCTATTGTTTTTTTTTAATTGGTTTACTTATTATCCTGATTATTGAGAAAATTTGAAGTTTTTTAATTTTTCACTTTTAAATTAACTTGTAAAGATTTTACATTTTAATACAATTTCTCTAATTTAATTCAATTTTTTTTTATTTTTTATTATAGATCTATTTTTTATCTAAAAATATCTTTTTTTGCGCGATTCGATACTAAAAAACCAATGTCATAAAAACAACCTGATCAAAATTTTGATTATTAAATTATTGGTAGTTAATTTTTTTAAAAAATATAAATAAACGAAAAAAACTTGAAATCATGAAGATATCTATTACTTTGTTGACAATATTTTTGTATGTGATCTACTGTACTAATGACACGGCTAAAGAAGATGAAGATACATTAACAACTGAAGAAAATAAAGAAGGTGAAGGTGTAACACAGTCAAATTTGTTTGGATCATCAAAACCTGAAGGAAGTTCTAACATGTTCGGATCATCAAAGCCAGAAGGCTCAGCGTTATTTGGATCATCAAAGCCAGAAAGCTCAGCGTTATTTGGTTCATCTAAACCAGAAAGTTCTAACATGTTCGGCTCATCAAAGCCAGAAGGAAGTTCTAACATGTTCGGATCATCAAAGCCAGAAAGTTCAGAGTTATTTGGTTCGTCAAAACCGAAAGACGCAAATTTGTTTGGTTCATCGAAACCAAAAAGCTCGAATTTGTCTAACGAAGAAAATCCTGAAGATGCCTCAAATGCAAAGACTAGTCTGGATGAACCTAATGAAAAAAAGAAATCATCTGGTTGGGGCGGATGGTTGTTCGGTGGAAAAAACAAATCAAGTTTGATGGAAGACACTGCTGAGGATGTTGAAAAGGCTGAAGAAGAAGGTAAGACTGGCCCAAATGAAGGAAATCTTAAATCTTCGAATCTTTTCGGTTCTTCTGGTAAAAAATCCAATCTTGGCGAAGATGAAACATGCCCAGGTGAAGAGGGAGGAACTTGTCCAGCCGACGAAAATCCCACGTCTTCCAATCTCTTTGGTTCTTCCAACAAAAAATCCAATCTTGGCGAAGATGAGACCTGTCCAGCGGAAGAAAATCCTAAATATTCCAATCTTTTCGGCTCTTCTAACAAAAAATCCAATCTCGAAGAAGCAGAAGAAACAGATACTTGTCCAGTCGATAAAGAAAAATCCATGATGACATCCAGTTCATTGGTTCAATAGGAATTGATGTAAATTCAAATAAACCAATTCTATAAATATAACTGTTTTAATTATTTGTTACCAGGTCCCGTAGTGTAATGGTCATCACCTTGGACTTTGAATCCAATAATCCGAGTTCGAATCTCGGCGGGACCACATTTTTATTAATTTTTTTATGACAAATACACACCTTAACAATATGAAATGAATCCCCTTATGTCAGGAGATAGTCCAAAAAGATTTAAAGAAGAAGAAGAAAATAATTTAGAAATTGAAGAGAAGGAAAAAGGAAATTTAAATGAAAGTAACGAATTAAAAAAACATGAGAAAAATGAAACTGATAAAGATGAATGCTTAAAAGATGATCAACAGAAGGCTGAAGGCTTAAAATCTGATAAAGTCGATAAACAGGAGACTGAAGATGATAAAGATGAATGTAATTATAACAAAAATAACGTTGATGATATTCAAAGTGCTAATTCAGAAACTTTAAATCAACAATCACACAAAAAAGATTCACAACAAGAGCTAAAAGATGACTCAAATAAAACCAAACACGATTCAAATAAAACTATAAACAATACAAAACAAACTTTTAACATTTTTCAATTTGATAAACCAAAAACCGACCAAGCAAAACCTTCACCTTTTTTATTCGAGAAAAACGAAGTTAAAGAAGAAGAAAAGAAAGTGCCATTCGTAGTTTCCGAAGAAGAAAAAGAAATTGATCACATTTTCAAAGAAAAATGTTGTTTTTATAAATTTTTTAAAAAATGGGAAAAAATCGGATACGGGACTGTTTATATCACCCGAGAGAAAGAAAATAATAGATTAATCTTCTTTAGAGAAGGAACAATGAGTAAATTAATTGATCTTTTACTTAATTTTGATTGTAAACCCTATAAAAAAGAAAAAGGCGTTGGTTTTATTAACTTTAAAGAAGTAGATGGTAAGATAATTAGAGAAAATGTCCTTTTGTCTTTCGATTCTCAACTGTTAATAGATGATTTTTATGAGATGATACGTAATTAATTGACCAAAATTGATTTAAAATTAAAAAAATGTTTTAATTGCAATAAATTTGTTTTTTAAAAATTTTGATTTAAAATATAAAAAAATTTTCCCCATATGGCCAATAAAATTTCCGAACTAACGGACTATCAAAAAAATATAAATATTGAGTTTATAATAGTAAAATTAATAGATAAAAACACTACTAAAGATAATGATATAGTAAATACTTATCTTGTGGCTGATGAGACGGGTGTAATTGAGGCTTCTGTGTGGAATGAAGATATTAATGTCGGTGATATAATTTATTTTTATGACGCGTATACAAGTGTTTTTAAAGAGAAGAGAAGATTGTTTATGTCTGGGAATGGATATTTACGAAGAATTGGAAGAATAAGAAAAGAATTTGTGGAATTAGAAAATGAAGTTTGTTAATTCTTCTTGACTGTAAAAAATAAGTTTGTGTAAATTTTATTTAAATTGTCAAACATACAGACTCAAACATTTAATTCATCAAGAGAATCAACATCCTGTGGCCTTAAAATTTTAAAGAAATTACGTATTTCCTTATTTGGATATTACTTGTATCTAAATATAGCAAATAAATCATTTTGAACTTTAGTAAGAAACAAAATATAATGACTTTAATAAATCCAAGTCTTTTTTTGTTACTTAAGGAAAGTTCATTGAAAAAATAATCAAAATTCAATTTTCCATATTTGGAAACAAACTTAACTGGGTAGTGGGTCAATATTTTCATAAACTTCCAGTCATTAAAATAACAAACTTAATTTTCTATTTATAGAAAACTTTCAGCCATTTTAAGACAAATGATCCCTTATTTTTTTTGCCCAAACTATTTGTCAAAAATATCTTTTATCATTTTTTTCTATTGGTTAACGTCATCTCCTATATCTTTAATGTTGCCTATTGCATCATTTTTTTAATTAATTGGTTAATTAAATTATAAATAAAAATTAGAATAACTGCCCATGAAAAAGTTTATGGTAAATACAACATTATTTTATTATGCTTCTCGACATAAAGAAAACCTTGCTTTTAGTAAAATGCTTGGTGATGGTTTTAAAAAAGATGACAATGATAAAAAAGCTTCTAAAATTTTGGTTGAATTCGAAGAACCAACTGATAAACTTCACATTTACTCAAAACCAAAATACTTGGTAAAAGATTATAGTGAAGAACCAGATACATATTATATTGGAATTTTCAGTACTGATGATAGTGTTCTCGATGAAGATTATGAAGATATCAAAGAATTTTGTGCTGGTAAAAATATAATACCGATATTTGGCAATAAACCTGCTTTAGGGAAAGTTATAAAAGATACTTTGGAAGGTTTCACGTTTAGACAAGTTTTTTCTGGTGATCAATTGGAGATGTGGAAAGAATACGTTGAATTTAATCAAAAAATCGGTGAAAAATTAAAAGAGAATAATTGTGAGGCTAGTGACATAATTTGGATACAAGACCACAATTGTTTTTTAGTTCCTGAATTTATTGATAATAAGAACATTGTTGTTTCTTTCAATTTGCCTTTCACTTCATTGGCTGTTGGTATTCCTTATTATAGGTGCATTATGAAAAATTTGGTTCTTTGTAAAGCAATTAGTTTTTATGATTCTTGTAGTAAAACCACTTTCGATGAGTCGGTTGCTCCTTTTACATTTGAAACTAAAAAGTCACCAATTACAACCATCCATTCTACAGGAACAAATGTTGATTTGTTAGATGAAATTATTGTAAGTCAAGAATATAAATCTTGTGATTTATTTGATAATGTGGAAAATTTATTGGTTTTACCTTATAATTCAACAGATCATTTACTTTCTATTGAAGCTTACTTGTCCAAATACGACATGCCTATAAATGTTTTACTATTAAACATTGGAGAATCTGATTTAGAAACGCAAGTTGGAGTTCAAAGACTTTCTACTTCTTTAACTAATACCCATCGGGTAAATATATCGTCTTTCTTGCCTAGGGACGACATTGAATTATGTAAAGTCATAAGTAATTCATTGATTGGATTTATAAAAAGTTTGAAAGGTTACTTTTATTATTTTAACAAACATTTCATTGGTGATTCTACCTGCGATTATGAATTTGTAGCAGATCAAATTGCTGCTATAATCAAAAACCCGGATGAAGTGCCTAAAAAGTATATTGAACCTGGTAAAGCCAAAAGATCTTTGACGACGCCTAGTTGTATAAGAGAAAGGATGTTAAGTTTTGCTTTGCCTCAGACTTTAATAGATTATGACCAATCAGAAACTATTAACTTAAGTCCAAGCAGTTCAACATCTACGTTATCTGATAAAAGTGATAACATGTTTCCTGCAAAATTGATGGATATAAAAGAGGTAGTTGGATTTTTGAATGATGAAGCATCAACATCTACCAATAAAAGCTTTTTGAATCGATCCAGAATTATTCAAGTCACTTCGGTTGATCCAAGAAATGAAATGGGACTTAAGCCGATTGAAACACTCATACAAAAGGCGCAAAATGCAAATAAAATTGTGTTATTATTGGATTATGATGGTACATTAACTCCAATAGTTTCAAATCCTGATGATGCTGTACCTTCTGATCGATTACTGGAAATATTAGAAAAATTAAACCAAAAGAAAAAGATCAAAGTGTTTATTGTTAGCGGAAGAACGAAAAAAGATATGGACAAATTTATTCCTAATGAGATAGAAGTATTTGCTGAGCATGGTACATTCAGAAGAAGCAAGGGCAAATGGAATCAAATTGGCGAAATATCATCTGATACGGAACTTCCATTTAAACTAGCACAATTCTATTTTGATAGGACACCTGGTTCTCATCTCGAAAAAAAATCAAATGGCTTTGTTTTTCATTATCGAAATTGTCCTTTAGATATTGGCGAGAAACAAGCTATGAGTCTTTATGAACAACTAAAACGTATTGATCCAAAAAAGGCTAAACTTGGTAAGATGATTGTTGAATTTAGAAGTGGAGGTAAAGATGAAGTTCTTAAATACGTTAAGGGAGATCTTATTATAGCAGCTGGAGATGATACGACAGATGAAGATATGTTTAAACATAAAGATGTATTCTCAATTAAGGTAGGATTAGGAAAGAGCAAGGCACAATATTATGTTGAAGATGTTGATGAAATGATTCACTTCTTGGATTTATTATCTAAGAGCGTATGAATAAAAGATTTTGTTAAAATTGATGTTAGTGTAATAATAAAATACATTAAGGTTTACCTAAAATTTTTAAGTGATGTTAATTTAAATGTTAAAAGTTTCAATATCATCTGTTTATAGTCAAACTCTATAAAAATCACCTTTAAATTTTTTTTAAAATTACTTTCGCCTACGTTTTACACCTAAAACAACAACCTTTTCCTTCTTTTTCATAAACTTTTCTTTCTTTTTATATTTAAAGTCTACAGATTTTAAATCAAAATTTTTTAGAAGTTTTCGAGATTCATCAATCAATTTGTCTTTTGTAGACAGATCTAGCTCTTGTAGATATTTTGTTATTGAACAATTACTGTTCTGTATTTCATACAGATCATCTAAGCCAATGTTTTTATTAGTTCCGTACACAAGACTTCCTTCAATAAAATCATTTCTGCACAACAGTATCTCGAACATTTTCTCTAAATTAACATCTAAGTTCTCTCTAATTCGTGTCTTAGGATCATCTTTAAAGTAATCTAGGTCTTCATTTGTTTTGTAAGGATAACCTTTTGTGATATTCGGATAATTTCGTTTTAATTCATCAAAATTATTTGACCAGACTTGTATTTTATCACATTTTGTCTTAAAAATTTCAATCCAAAAACAAGCCAAGTCTTGTGAGTTCATTATATTTTTAGAGTTTAAATTAAAAATAAAAGATGGTTTTGGGTTGCTAAAACAGCAAATAATCTCCTTATTTACAGTAGAGAGTATGCTTTTCATTAAATCTTTACTGATTCCTTTAATATATCCAGTGCTATCTAATTTATCAATGTAACAAATTTTACCTGTTAATGACAGTGAAACGTAGTGGCTTAAGACATCATTACAAAATAAAATAAAAATAAACCTATTTTCTTTGTTTTTTTGTCCGTGATGTTTTACTTCACACTTGTTCATCTCTCTTAAACTTATTTTGTATTCCTGATTTCCTCTGCCCACCTTCTCTTCAACATTCACATTTTCATCTTCTTCCCTAAATACACAAAGTTTCATTTCTATATCACCTTCTTCATCTTCTAAATACTTTTTAATTTTTTCCAATAATTTTTCTTCACTCGCCATTTTAAACGTTGAGATTTAAATTTTTTAAAAAATAACGGTCATTAATGAATTTCAAAATCGTAAACGAACTCATAAATAACAAAAATGGTAAGGAATTGGCTAAGTTGTTTAATTTTGGTGTAGATTTGTCTGGAGTAAAGACAAGTAAGATTTATAGTCCATTTGAAGACTTATTTAAGAAACAACAATTGTTTTTTGAAATCCGAACCTATGAAAATGCTGAAGAAGTTGTTAAATCTGCCTTTTACGTCCTTGATGAAGGAGAATACACTTATTATCTCGCCAAAAAAGTAATTATGAATTGTTTATCATTCATTTATAATGAGAATGAAAATAAAAACAAAGAAACACTAGCAAAAACCTTGGCAAATTTCACTAAAGTATCCAATGATATCAGGTACTACGCTTTTAACGTCCTTTCACAGCTTTATTTCGAGATGAGTAAATTTGAATTACTCGAAAATTTGTTGCTGGTATCTTCGAATACAAGACAAAGAAAACTAGATTTTTACGTTTACAATTTGTATAAAGGAATCACTTTGTTTTATTTAGATCGATTTAAAGAATCATTTATAAGTTTATCAATTGCTTTTAAATCAAAGAGACTTAAGACCTTTTGTGCTTTCCCTTACTTTTTGTGTGCCATGTTAAACGGCAAAATTGTTAAAAAAGAAGTTTTAGTCAAATATAATTGCGAGTGTTTAGGACCACTTTCTCTTAATTTAAAACACGGTAAATTCAAACAAATAAGTTTTGATTTAAAAGATCTATCAAATAATTTAATAGAATTTTATATTTTCAGATCTTGCTACACTTATCTTCCGTTAATAGCTTTTAGAAATTTAATTAAAGGCCTTTATTTTATGTTTTCGATTGAAGCCAAACTTGAAATAGAAAAAATTACAGAAGCAGCAGGTTTAGAATCCCTTGAAGTTTATTCTTTAATTACATCTTTGATAGATTTAGATTTAATTAAAGGATATGTATCAGTTAATAGAAAGATAATAGTATTTTCTAAAGTAGATCCTTTTCCTAATGAGATTAATTTGTGATAATTTAATTATTAAATGATTGTGTGTGTTAGATGATAAAAATAAATGGCGATCATAGTCATAAAAACAACTTTACTTGATATTAATATTTTTTTAATTAGATTTAGATAATTCTCCTAATAATCTTAATGAATCAACTACTACACTCCTCAAATCTTTTATTAACATTGAAGCCTTTTCTTTATTTTCAACTGTTACAAAAGAGTACCCCCTACTTAATCCAGTCTCCCTATCTCTTACCATATGAAAATTTCTAAAAGGAATTTTAGAATTTTGTGATATTAACTTAATCAATTCTTCTTTGGTCATATCAAGAGGATAATTAGAAATTTTTACACTAATTGAAGATTGATTTTGAAGACTAGGAGGTACGTAAATATTTTCGGGTGTAGTACGAGTAGATTCCTCACTTTTTTGTACACCAACAAATTTATAAATAGGAGCTGGTTCAGATTTTTCAGTTGTGTCTATTATTTCATTATTGTTATTTATATTAAAAATTATAGTCTCTACTTCTCCAATTGTTTTTATTCTTTCTAAATCTCCAAATGGTTTTATTTTTCTTCTTCTTTCAATTGCTTCTTGGTTTATTATAATTTTCTTTGTCTCCATGAGGGAACTGCCATAAAAAAAAATATTATTTTAAAAAAAATTGTAGATTAATAATAAAGATACAGATTGTATGACTATAAACACTCGTAAAAATTAATAAACATCATAATATTCACATTTGTAAATACAAAATTAAATTTTAAACATCTTTATTTCACAATCTTCTTTTGAAGGAAAAAATTCTTAACTGACTTATTGAAATAAAAAATAGTAACAAGAAGTACAATGATCTTAGCAACTGTCACCCTGAACAAAAGAGTAAAAATGTATTTATAAAGAGTAACATACTCTGCCTCATCTTCATCTCCCATTCTCTGAATCTCGAAATTATTTTTAGCAAAATCAAGTAAATCTTGGATTTTTTGTGTAAGCCAATTCATTTGGTAATCAACACCAGAAACTATTTCAGGATTGTACGGTTTACCTTCAAACATCTCCAATTTTAAAGCGTACTCATCCGAACTATTTCCTTTAATTTTAAACTCAAACGTATAATTGCCATTCCCGTGGTTCGTAGTAAAAAAGAAAATATTTTTAACGTCGTGTTTCGAATCTTTAAAAACAACTTTACCATCAGAAACACTAGCAATACGTTGCTTATCATTAGATTTATAAATATTCATTGAGGTTGTAATCCCAATATTATCTTTAAGTTCCTTCCATGTAAGAAACTCAGGAGATCTATGATAAACATGAGTTTTAGCCATGACCACCGTGTTACTTAGCAATTTTTTATAGACATCAACACCACCTGATGGACTTACTGGAAATAAAGCAGAAAAAACTGAAACGAAATAAATAAAAAGCATTTTTTTGAGGGTAAAAAAAAATTATTTTAAATTTAAATATCGTAAATCCTTTTATTGATCACTCTTCAGTATTCAATTTCTCTCTCCAATCTTCACAAAGCTTATCTAAGTTATTCTCTGCCCACTCATAAGAAGTAAATTTATAAAGATTGTCGAAATTGGTTCTAAATCTTATTTCTCTCTCTTCAGAACTAATTTCAAGAGCTTTGTATAAACCATCTGTAATTTCTTCGATAGTCCAGGAATTGACACTAATACTTCCTGGTAATGTAGTAGATACTCCTGTAAGTTCACTTAGTACTATTACTCCTTTATTTTCTTCTTGACAAGCAATGTATTCCATAGCCACAAGATTCATACCATCTCTTAAAGATGTGATAAGAAGAACATCACTCACATAATACAAAGCACATAACGTAGTAAAGTCTACACTTTTGTTTAATAAATAAATCTTAGTATCTTCTACATTTCCTATTGTTGAATTTACTTCTGAAACAATTTCATTTGTATAAGAGACATAAGCTTGATATTCTTTAACTTCCATTCTACTAGGAACTGCTATTTGAATAAGAACAGTGTTGTCTCTGTACTTCTCATATTTGTTAAGGAAATTTTTAAAAGCTATCATTCTTTGAGGAATACCTTTGATGTAATCAGTCCTATCAACACCAAGAACAATCCTTTTACCTTTAAATTTGTGTAAATAATATTCAATTTTCTCTTGAGTTTCACTTTTTTTAAGGCAATCAGTAAAAATTGTAGGATCTATTCCAATTGGTACAGCATCAATTTTCTTTGGTTCTTCGATTTTATTATCAACACAACATTGAATATAATTTAAAACGTATTCATAAGAATGGAAAGATACTAAATCACACATATTCAGACTATTCAAAATAAATTTTCGACATTTTAATGTATTCAAAGCTACTTCAGTAGGGAAAGGCGTATGAAGGAAGAACATTATCTTTACTTTATCGCCTAATCTTTCTCTTAATAATTTAGGAAGTGCCATTAAATGATAATCATGAACCCAAATGATATCACCTTCTTCTGCTATCTCAACTAATCTATCACAAAATTGCGAGTTGTAAGTGATGTAAGCTTCATAATTGTAATTCGTTTGGTTGACATCGTCTGTAAAATGGTGTAACATAGGCCATAAGATTGCATTACAAAATCCGTTATAACTATCATGATTAAGTTTCGAATCAATAAAAACAGGGAAAGAGTTAAATTTTTCTTTACATTCATTTCTAATTTGTTCTTCTTCTGATTCAGTGAGTCCTTTACTACTAATATTACCGAACCATGAAAAATTGATTTTATCTTTAATACTCTGTAAGCCCGTGACTAAACCTCCACTAGAGTGAAAATACTCAAAACCTTTTTCATTTCTTTTGACTGAAATCGGAAGTCTATTACTAACAACGATTAATTTCATAAGAACAAATGCAAAAATTTATTTAAATTAAAAAAGGAGATCCTGACCAATAAACTAAAATAAAGAACGAATTAGAAAAACAGATAAAATGTGAACGAATCAAAGATAAAAAAAAAAGATTAAAGAGCTATGAATAATTTTCAAAAGTTATTTTTTCCGATTGACGTTTTTAGTTGGCCAGTAAAACAATCTTATAAACGCATATTTAAAATTTTCACGGGTCCATAGTTCAGTGGTAGAACATTCGGCTGCAACCCGATACGTCGCAGGTTCAATCCCTGCTGGGCCCT
>DWJA01000043.1:0-13895 GCA_018248675.1 Gesta gesta | reverse complement strand
CCCCCATTACCCCCCCTCTTCCCCTTTACGTCCCTTCACATTCCCCCCATACATCCCTTCCCCATTACACACCCCTCATTTTTTTTATGCCTTCCCTTGAAAACCTTTTCAATTCTTATAAAAATCTCGATCTCAATAAAACCAAGGAGTTATTAAGAATAGGAGGGTCTTACCCTAAAGAAGATAATATTTCTATTCCTCAATCTTATTCTGAATTCCTTTCTCTTAAAGATCTTTATTCTAAATGTATTCCTAAAGAAGATCTCCTTTCTTCCTTAAGATCCTTTAATTCTAATTTCCTTACTAAAAAGAATTTAATAAAATATTTCTTAATGGGAGATAAGTTTACAGAAGAAGAAATGAATTTGTTTATGAGGATGGTACCCTTTGATAAAGGGGAGTGTATAGGGATAAATGAATTTGTGGAGTACTTGTATGAGGAATAAAAAAAATTAAAAATGTAAAAAATGTGGGGTAGTAGTAATTATGTGGGGTAGTAGTATAAGGAGTAGACTCCTTTTCCCCTTCTTTTAGTATTACTCTTTATATTATATCTTTTTTCTGAAACACTTTTTCTTTTTGTGTTTCATTTTTATAAAAATTTATTTGAAGATTTTCCCTTTGTAACAAATGGAAAAAAATAAAAGAGATAAAGTTAATTATAATAAAGTTAATAATAAAATTCGATTTGAAAATGAAGAAGAAGGACCAATACAAATCGTACTTAATAAAAAAGAAGAAATAATGGAAGAAAAACCTTTAGTAGAAGAAAGTAAAGGGGAGAGTGTTACAGAAGAGAGTAAAGTTAAAGAGGAGAGTGTTAAAGAAGAGAGTGTTAAAGGGGATGATATTGAACCAAATCTTAATACTTCTACTACCCCTACCCCTACTACTGAAGAAATCACCCCTTTAGAAAAAGTAACTGCTTTTGTTACGGCCTTAGTAAAAGCCATTACAGACGGACTAATAAAAGCTTTTGTATGGATTACGGAAGTATTTAAAAGGAGAAGAAGAGAAAATGAAGAAAGGGAAGTGGAAGAAAGGGAAGAAGAAATAAGGGAGGAAAATGTTTAAAATAAAAAAAATTAATAAAATTAAGGTTTAATTGAAAGGTTATTAAAAGCATATTTTTTTTAAATCATAGACCCCCTACTTACCTGATAAATAGGTTTTACTGGAACACCCTTTATTTCATGGAATACAAAATTGGTTTCGTGGCGTGGATCCCTAGGGTTTTATATTGAGAAATACTACTCTACCTGAAGATTATACTTTAAAAAAAATTACTTGATTTTTAATACAAATTTTTATTAATACTGAGTTCCTTACACCTACTAAAGATTTAAAATTCAATATTCCCCTTTTTAACCTTTTTTTTTAATATGCAATACTAGGCAATATCACCAATAAAAATATCCATATTATTATTAATTCTAAAATTCTAAATACAAATGAAGATCTTGAATCTAAAAATTGATAATCATAAATTAAATTGTATTCTATTATAAATGTAGAGAACATGGCATTAACAAAATTAATAATATTAGAAGCTTGAGGGAAGAACCAGGACAAAAGGAGTGTAACTGGTGAGTAAATTAAAGATAAAAGACATACATAAATATAGGATCCTGTATGGGTATCCCTACTCTTTTCTAATAACCATTTAAAGAAAATCCCTGTACCACAACCAAATAGGATACAAACTATTACTGAACTAATCGTCTTAATAATAACATTAATTAAATTTAAATTCTTACTAACAACTTCTTTTATACAAAACATCCCGAACATACTCATTCCGAATAATGAAGAAAAGAAAATAATTGGTTTGATTATGGAATTGATCTTAAGCATATTGATTCTATGGACAGCAAAAGTCTTTAAATAATCATTAAATAAATCACTAACACTAACATCTTCTTTAACTTGGGAATTATTAGATAAACTAATTGAACTTCTTCTTGGGGTAACGTTCTTTGACTGGACAACCATAAAAAAAGGGTTTTGTTTTGTGGGAGATAAATAAAAAGAAAAATGTGAAACAGAATGTAACAGGTTTGTGATTAAAAGAAGGAAGGGTGATTGGTTAGGGTAGGGTAGTAAAGTAGGGGGGGGTAGTATAGGGTAGAAATAAAAGGCCTTTAAGCATAAGTATATACTAAAAAAAATTAATTTAAAATAAACCCAATAATCTACTAGCCTTTTAACCCTCTTCTCATATTCTTACGTAATTTTTCAACGTAATCTTTTTTTTAAAATTTAAACAACAAATAAACAAAATGTTAATTTTAATTTATCTTTCTTTTTATTTTTGCCAAAAAATTGGGATAATCGACATGGGATCTACTGGGACAAGATTGAACATTTATGAATTTCAGAATAAAAAAATTGTAAGGGATTTTAATTTTGAAAATGGTCCTGGTTTAAGTGAATTAAGTGATAATCAAATTCAAAATAAAATAATGGATTTAATTGAACAGGCGGAAGTCGAAATAAAGGATTTAAAGAAAATACCAATTGGTGTGTATGGGACTGCAGGATTAAGAAGTCTTCCTTTTAGAGAATCCAATCATAAATTAAATTTTATAAAAAATTTATTAAGAGATTTTAATTTAATAGAATGTAGGATAATAAGTGGAAGAGAAGAAGGAGAAATGGCTTTTAATTCTTTAATTTATTTTAAAAATAATTTTAATGATAAGAATACGTACATGGGTAAAATATTAAGATCTTCTTTTTTAAAAAATATTAAAAAAGTACATTACGCTTTAATTGACATGGGAGGTAAAAGTGTTCAGATTGTTTATGATAAAAATAATAAGAGAATTTATAAATCTTATGTGGCAGGTTATAGAGAAGCTCTTAATCACATTTCTAGATTGGATTGTACAATTTTAAAGAAAATGTGTATAAGAAGAATAGCAGATACACTTAGTAATATAAATGAAATTGATACTTCTTTAAATAACAAACAAATCTATTTAAGTTCGTATTTTTATGATGTCATAAGAAAAAATATTGATAAACCGTTAATAAGTTTAAAATCTTTAATGAAAATTTTTGATAATCGTTGTAAAGATCTGGGATCAAATGAATGTAAAGATTTGTTTTATATTGTGGGATTCTTAAAAAGGATTGGTGTATCGCCTTATAAAAAAATGCATTTGATTGGGTATGTTGAAGGAATAAGATTTAATTGGAGTATAGGGAAGTCTTATCAGATATTAAATAATATAAGTAAAGAGTGATGGTTAAGATAAGGTGGGATGATTGATGATTATAAAAAAATAATTAATTTTTAAGTAACAATATTTAAATCTAATAAATATTTACAGAAAAAAACGCTTAAAGTATCTCCATGGGTGTTATAAATGGATATAATGCATATTCCAATAAACGACATTGAGATACTTGTTCTACGATGTACACTGCGATTACAGAATTTCAAAAGTCTACTGGGGGAGCACGTAAGTGTAAGGAAGATAATTAGATTCATTAAATATTTTATTTCGACATGCTAAAACCAAAATTATAACATTTCTTTTTACATTTTTACATGACATTTCTTATTAAGGGTCAAAAGGAGTAAAATAACTCCAATCTTAATAATAAATCACCCTCATATTATGAAAACACTCTCTCAACAAAAATTAGATGATTCAATTGTAGAAATTAAATCCAAATGGACTTCCTCTCATTCTAATGAAATCTTAGATAAAAACGGTTGTATTTCTAAGATTACATTTAATTACTCGAAAATAATCGGAAAAGGTTCATTTGGTGTAGTTTTAAAAATAAAAGATACAAAAGGAGGTATTTACGCTCTAAAAAGGGTCTTCCAAGATAATCGGTACTATAATAGAGAATTAGATTTATTACTTAAAATATCTCATGATCACATTGCAAATTTAAAATTTTATTTTTATAACGAAGAATGTGCAAAAGGCCGCTTTTTGAATATTTTTATGGATTTTCATCCAAATAATCTCGAAGATCAAATTTTATTGCAAGTTCCTAAAAGTTTACCCGTTCTGGTAAAATATTTTTATCAAATTTGTTTGGGTTTACAATATTTACACGAGAATAAAATTTGTCATCGTGATATCAAACCAAGTAATATTTTATTAGATAAAAATGATAATATAAAAATTTGTGATTTTGGGAATGCCAAGAAATTTGATAATGAAGATAATATTTCTTATATTTGTTCTAGATATTATAGATCCCCTGAAAATTTATTGGGTAATAAAAATTACAGTTTTAAAATAGATGTATGGTCTGCAGGATGTGTAATTGCTGAATTGAGGACGTTTACGCCTTTGTTTAAGGGGAAATCTGGAATGGAGACTTTAGGGAAAATTCGAAGTATTTTGAAGATAACTGAATCTGATTATCTTGAGAGTGGATGGAAAAGGAGTGTAAATAGGAATGCGCCTGGTATAAAAAAATATTTAAATTCTGTGATAAAAGAAGAGCAATTGTTGGAATTGATTGATAAGGCTTTGGTATTTTCGCCATCTAAAAGATATTCAGCCAAAGATATTTTAAAATCTAAGGTATTTAAGGAATTTAATTTGTAAAAAAAATATAGAAATTTTAAGTAAATATAGTTTTGATTATTCTAAATCTAAGTAAGTAACTATTTTTTGAGAAATTTAGTAAGTAATGTTTCTTTACGTAAAAACATTTAAATTAAAACATTTTTTTTTAACCACAAGTTTTTATTCAACAGTAACGGATTTAGCAAGATTCCTTGGAAAATCGGGATTCAACTCTCTTAAAACAGCAAGATGATACGAAAGTAATTGAACAGGGATAACGGATATTAAACCTTGTAAACAATCAATTGTATCTGGTACAATAATCGTATTACTATCTTTAAATGTCTCTGCTATACTTTCAGAGGCTATAACAATTGGTTTACCATTTCTTGCTGTTATTTGATGAACAACATTTGACGTTTTATCAATATTTTTATCATTTGCAACAAAAAGAATCATTGAAAGATTTTCATCAACAAGTGCAATAGGTCCGTGTTTAAGTTCACCTGCCATTATTCCTTCAGAATGAATGTAAGTTATTTCTTTAATTTTTAAAGCACCTTCCATACAAATTGGATATTGATAACCTCGTCCAATAAGTATAAGACTTTCTTTATCTTTCATTTTATTGGCTATTTCTTTAATTTCATTGTTTAATCCTAGGACTTGAGCTATTTTATGATGAATATTTTCGAGTTCATTTATAATTTCTTCTCTTCGGCATTTTTTAGATAAATTGTCTTGTGTAAGTTGTAAAGCTATTAGAACAAGAGCAATAAATTGACTTGTATAAGCTTTAGTACTGGCTACTCCTATTTCAGGTCCAGCATTGATATGAATACCACAATGAGTCTCTCTTGACAAACAACTTCCTACTACATTGGTAACACCTACACATAAAGCGCCTTCTTTTTGACAGTATCTTAAAGCCATGACACTATCTGCTGTTTCACCACTTTGTGAAATAAAAAATACACAATCATTTCTCATAATTGGTGGTTTTCGATCTAAGAAATCACTGGCTATCTCCACGTAAATAGGAATTTCTAATAATTCTTCAAATACATTTTTAACACTTAGAGCTGCATGATAACTTGTACCACATGCTATAAAAATGAATCTACCTGATTTTTTGATTATATTAATATAATCTTTAAGTCCACCAAGAGATACAGTTTTATCTTTAAAATTAATTCTGCCTCTCATTGTATTGATAACTGATTCTTTTTGTTCATTAATTTCTTTTAACATGAAATGTTCGTAATTTCCTTTCATAATTGCATTTAATTCAGTATCAATAATCTTTACTTCTCTTTTCTCAGAAGTTGAATCTTTATCTTTAGAATGTGGTCTATGAATTACTAAATTACCAGCAAAAATATGAGCTACATCATAATCTTCTAAGAAAATGACTTTGTTAGTGTGTTCAACGAGAGCAGATGCATCAGAAGAAAGAAAGATTTCTAATTTATCAGATTCAGAACTATGTAACATACATTTATCTACACCTTTTATTAAATCTTCGATGACATCACCTGTTTGCATATTTGGAGAACAATTGAATTTAGGAGAAGAATGTGTTGATACTAAAGGAGATGGTGGAGCATCATCTCTTTTAGTTCCATAATTTACATTAAAGAAATCTAAAGACATTCTTCCTTCTCCTTTAAGACCAATAAGTAAAGGTGAACTAACACGAACAGCAACCATTTCATTTGGATAAAGTGGAGAAACAAACACAAAAGCAAAGGCACCATCACAATGTTTTACGACTTTTTTGACAATATCAATAAATTTTGGTTTATTTCCTTTTTTACATTCTTCTTTATAAAAATAAAGAGCAAGAGTAGCAGCTATTTCAGTATCTGTATCCGATTGAAATTCATATTTTCTATTTTCTAAAAACTTTTTTATCGTTTTATAATTCGTTATAATCCCGTTATGAACCACTAAAAAACAACCACTTTCATCACTTCTCAATGGATGACAATTTACGACACTAGGTTGTCCATGTGTAGCCCAACGAGTATGAGCTATCCCCACATGATTTGTTAGTAAAGTATCCATGTTTACAATATCTTGATTACTTCTCATTATATCCAATTTATCAACTTTACCAACTTCTTTAAAAAGAACATAATTTTTATTATCATCACCTTGAATACAAAATCCTGCAGAATCATAACCACGATACTCAATACGTTTCAAACCTGTAATAAGTATATCAGAAATATCTTTTTTAGTTTTTTCTGTTAAGTAACTAGCGTATCCAAAAATACCACACATAATTTTTTAGTAAAAAGCGCTTTTAAATATTTTCACTTTATAAATAAACCAATCATTGACATGAATCAGGTGATACAGTGTTGTTCGTTTTAAAATTTAAGATTGATCAATAAAAAAAACGTTTTTAATCAATTGGTTTAAGAATTTACCAATTAAATAAATGGATGTCAAACATTGATACGATTGTATTAGTAACTTAGTAAATTTTTAAAATAGTTTTTTATCACATTCCTTACCCTTCCCCTAATAATGATTATTCAGTTACACCAAAGAGATTTCTTTTTATCAATTTTCAAAGCTTTTACAGATAAAAAACAAGTAGATATTACAATTTCAAGTGATAATTTATTAATCGAAGTCATAGAAATTGATAGAATTTATTTCAATTTAGATAAATCGAATTTTTCCAGTAATTTTGATTCTAAAATTTCATTGGATCCTTCTCATTTATACAAAGCGTTAAATTTACTCAACACAAATTTAATTGAAATAAAAAATGATCACGTTCTTTTAAAAAATTTTAATAATTCCTTTGAGAGTTTTGTAAAAATCCCTTTACTTTCTACTAAAGATCATTGTTATGAAGAAATAACAGAAATCCATACACGTTTTATGATTCATCCTAAAAACATTGAGTCTATTTGTTTTCTTAAAGGACTCGTAAGGTACGAAATAGAAAATGATACACTGTTTATAAGGAAAATGGCTAGAGAAGTTTTTAATGAAATAGAAATACGAGATGTAGATTTTATAGATGCAGGGGAGTTATCATTTTCTTGTAACAATAATTGGGTATCTATGATTGAATCTATTAGTAAAGAAATAAAAGGAATCATCTTCAATTTTAGTGATTGTTTTTTGAGTGTTCAATTTCTTTTTGAAAATAATGAAAATGTTTTTTTAGAGATACAAATTCCTAAATCTTTAATTGAATGAGTTAATTATTTCGTGAATTTGAAATTGAATAAATTTTGCTAAATATCTAATTGAATGAAAATTTGTGAATATTTTTGAATTTTTGATTTTTTAAATTTTTTTTTGTTAAACCCTTAAAAATGTGCGCAGACAATTCTTCAATGAACTACCACTGGAATGAATCTGATATTTCAGATTGGTTTAAATCTAAAATAGAAGAAGAATTAATAAGAAGAAAATATAAAATAGTAAGTACAGATATTTATGTTAAAATTTGTGCAAGGATGAACTCAATAGGATTAGTTTACACTGTGAATATAGATGCCCTTAAAAATGATAAAAATTGTATTTTAGAAAATTTTAATACTACGGCTGTTTATAACGAAGGACTAAAAGGGTTCTCTTGGTTTATGGACTTTTTCAAAGAGAAAGAAGCTGAAGCCATTTTAAAATTTTCTAAAAATGTTCTAGAACTTGGATTTGATCCAAAAAGAGAATTTACTGGTTTAAAAAATATCACAGCCAAAGAAAAGACATCAGGAGATCTAAGTTTTAATTTAACAATAAATTGTAGTAAAAATGAAATAAAAGATTTCCTTACGAATGGAGATCTAGTTAGAAATTGGAATTGTAATGTTTTGGTTGAAGATAAATCGATTAAATTTGAGAATGTTGAGATTTTGTACAGTTCTGTTGAAGAAAATGAAATTAAAGCAAAATTTAAATTAACTGATTGGGAAAATTATTCAGAAGTTTTAATTAAATTGGAAAATATAAGGAATAACACTAAAATTACAATAGAACAATCTAAAATACCTTTAAATCAAGTAAATGTAATTGAACCACTTTAAAGGGAAAGGATATTTGGGCCTATTTGTATGGTATTTGGGTTTAGCATTGTGAATCAATAAAAAAAATGTCTTTAGTAAAATTTAATAGGAAGATAAGTTGTTGTTTATTTAAAAAAGTGTTAGCTAATAAAAAGTTAAGCTTTAGTCAGGACAAAAGGTTCATTTACGCAACAAAAAAACCATATCAAAAAAAACACCCTGTGCGGGGCTCGAACCCGCGACCCTTAGGTTAAAAGCCTAATGCTCTACCGCTGAGCTAACAGGGCTTGAGAGAAATAAGAAAATAGATATAGAAGAGTTTTATAATTTGTTAATAAAGTAATATCTTTGTAGCTATAGACAAATTTTATATTTACAACACAAAATCAATTAAAAACTCATTTTTTATTTACTGTCCAAATCTAGAATATTTAAAGCCTAAGGCTATTATTTGTATAATTCCAATTACAAAATTGGCTGATATCATTATTATCATGGCCATCTCAAGTCTTTCAGAATTATTAGTAGTAATATTCTCAGAAAGGATTTGGAGAATACCATCAATGACATCACATCTTTTATTGAGTAAATCTACTCTACTTTTAATATCAAGATACTTCCTACACGTTTCATAAACTGAAGAAAAGGCAGGGAAATCCCAAACAAACTCGGGCTCATCTAAAATATTAGAAACTAAATTCAAACTGATTCTTAACTTATGGAGTTTTCCTATGACTTTTAAGATTTCTTTCCTTGTTTTACTGACTTTACCTTCTTTTTCAACTTCATCTGGGAGTTCTTTTACTAAATCAATCGTGTTATCCACTAAATTTTCATAAAAATCAAGTTTAACACTTTGAGCTATTGCTATTGAAATCACGAGCTTATTGGAGTAATTTTCAGAATTTAAAAAGATCACATCATTAATAATAAAGGGGTCTTCTGTAATCCCATAACGAAATGATTCAATTTCAACATTAGAAGGTTCATATTTATTGATTTCATAATTAAGTAACATTTTCAAAATTTTTGTTTCTTGTGACTTTTCCATTCCCCAACAAACAAGTACACCGTAATCATAAAAGAAACAATCATGAGGTGTATTATCCTCATCTTTAAATACAAAAGACACGTAAAGACATTCACCAAAATATAAAGATACTTTCTTAGCATTATCATTTTTTTTAAGAAATTTAGATAATTGTTTTAAATCAAAACTTTCTGCAGTACAATAAGCCGTAACTCTCTTTAAATCAATTTCTGGCATAATCTTCTCATTAGGAATAGGATCAGCTTCAATCTTCAAGGCATACGCATCTTTAAGAGCTCTAAGTTCAATACGAGTCCTTTTCCTATTGACATATTGTGACTGGTTGTCCATGTCCGTTAAATAAATTCGTTGTTTACTTTGATCATCTTCTCCCATAAGGGGGTCCTTAGAGAATGGAAAATAACAATCTTTTAACCAATAAAAAAATAAATAGAATTTTAAATTAAAAACGGTATTAAACTTTAAATTATTAATCTTAAAGCTTAGATAATCACATTTTAAACAAAAAAAAAATTTGTAGTTTACTAAGTAATTCTCTCTCCCCTTATTTTTAAATGATAGACATTAATAGAACTACAACAGATTTACATTATAGATACAAAATGCCTAGAATAATTGTACAGCACATAGGAAAATCAACAGGAACTAAAACGTTGTTAGTGAATTTAGATGAAGTTTGCTTTTCTCTAAAACGAGATCCTCTTCATATTTTGAAATTTATAAGTTACGAATTAGCAACACAAACTAAAAAAGAAGATAAAAAATACGTTGTAAATGGAAAACACGACAATAAACGAATACAAGAAATAATTTTTGATTATATTGATTTTTTTGTGTTGTGTAGTGCTTGTGAAAATCCAGAAACTTTTTATGTTGAAGAAAATACTTTATCTAAAGAGTGTCTTGCTTGTGGAGCTAAAACAAAAGTAGGAAATCACAAATTAAATGCTACAATTTTGAAAGACATCGATAAACAACAAGGAAATGAAATGTACACTCAATTTAATACAGAAGAAATTGATTTAAAAGAAGTTTTTAAAAAGGAGAACGTTACGAGTATTGAAATTTATGAAGCCTTGAAATCTTCTAATGTACCAGAAGAAAAGATGATACCGACTGTTTTATCGTACGGTAGTGAGTACGTACCTTTGAGTAGTGAAATTATAAAAAATTTAGATAAAAAAATTGTTTTTAATTCGATTGATGATTTTTTTGAATCTTCAAAGGAATTTTCTTTACTTCCTCTTATTTTTGATCTCCTAAAAGAAAACGGAATTAAGAAAAATGAACTGTTTAAGTTTTTTAGTAAACCACAAAACAATAAAAAACGGTCTTTAGATTTTAAAAATGAAATAAATAAATATTTTTCTAATTAAAAAACAATTTTTTTTAACCGTTAAAAATGGTAAGAAGCAGAGCTTTAGCCAAGCAAAGACTTGATAAATATTATAATCTTGCTAAAGAAAAGGGATATAGAGCAAGATCTGCATTCAAATTATTACAACTCGATAAAAAATACGGTTTTTTAAAGAATTCAAAAATACTTCTCGATTTATGTGCTGCTCCCGGTGGTTGGTTACAAGTCGCAGCTCAAGAAATGCCACGTCCTAGAAAGATTATCGGAATTGATTTAGATCCTATTAAGTACATAGGAGATGTAGAAACATTTGTTTGTGATATTACAACTGAAGAATGTCGTAAAAGATTATATTGTATGCTTGAAGATAGAATGGCTGATGTTGTACTTCATGATGGTGCTCCTAATGTAGGTACATCTTGGGAAAACGATGCTTTTAATCAAAATTTACTAGTTTTTCATTCTTTAAATTTGACAACACTCTTTTTACGACCAGGAGGCGTTTTTGTTACAAAAGTTTTTAGATCTAAAGATTATGAAGCACTTGTTAAAGTATTTTCTAAATTGTTTAAAAAAGTCGAGGCCACTAAGCCACTTAGTTCGAGATCACAAAGTGCTGAAATATTTGTAGTATGTCTTGATTTTGTAGGTGTTGGTAATTATGATGAAGATATTTTGAGTTATAGTAATATTTTTGGAGATGAAGAAGTAGATGATGAAGAGGATAATACAAAATATAGAAAAGTTAATTTTACTGATTTTATTAAATCTGATAAAGATATTTTGGACACTACAACTGAAATTGTAATGGATTTAGATGAGGAAGATAGAAAGAAAATATTAACAGACGAGTTTTTATATTTATTTAAAGATTTGAAAGTTATTAGTGAAAAAGAAAAGAAAAAAATCAGAAAAAAGAAAGAAAATATAATTAAAAAAATACAAAAAGGAGATTTAAATATTGAAAAACTTAATTTTTTGAAGGATAAAATTTTAGAAATCGAGATGGACGATGATGAAGAATTTGAAATGATTAAATTAGATCTTGATCAGAAATTAAATAAGATTGATAACGAGATTGAAGAAAATAAGAAACAAAATCGTAAAAATAAGAAGAGCGCTGACTTAAAAACCATTGATGGATTTTTTGAAGATGAAATTTTTAAAAATTTAGATTCAAATTCTGATGATTTCGTTGAATTAGCCGATAAAAACGAAGAAGATGAAATTGAAGTATCTTCTTGTTCTGATTCTTTAGATTTAAACGAAGAGGAACTTATGTGTATTGCTAGATACAAAGAAAATCCAGAAAAATTCATAGAAAGTACAGTAGATCGTCACTGGACTGATCCAGATGAGAATTTGCCTAATTATTCAAGAGAAGACCAGTACAATAACGGAAGATCAGCCAAGACAGAAACCGAGAAATTCTCTAAAAAAGAAAAAGAAGCTCTGATGAGAAGAAAAAACAGAGCTGAGAGAAGAGCAGAAAAATTCATGGCAGATCAAATTGTAGAAGAATCCGATGAGGAACGTCTTTTGGCTAAAGAAGTTTTTAAAAGAGAATTCAAAAAGACAAAAAATAAAGCAAGGATAGTGTTTCCTAAACACGGGAGATTCGGGATTCCTAAAGGTAAAGGAAGATTAATTTGTTTTGATCGACGATTAAAAGCGGACAAAAGGAATAAAAAGTAAATTAAAATTTAATAAAATTTTATAGTTTATATTGTAAAATACTGGGGTAAGGTCTAAATATGAGACATAATTGAGGCGTTTTTATGTAAGTATTGGTTTACGACGTTAATCAATTAAATCGAAAAATAAATGAATCGAACACTAATCTTCACGTTTATGCGTATTACTTAAAACTATAAATACAAGTTTCCTTTAGAAATAAACGACTAATAAACAAGTTGCTTACAAAATATATATATTTAATTTAGCTAGACTCATACTCGACTCTCTTTAATATTGTATCCGGAATGTTACGCCAGTTTGTATCTTTACTTATGTGAAGGAAAACTTATGATTAAATTGTATAGCAGTAGTCTAAAAACATCAAAAACTGGATACTTTTTATAAATGAGATTTATCACAAAAATGGATATTCTATCTTAAGACACGTTTTATCTGTTTCTAAAATTAAATAGTTCCCACTTCACAACCAGTCTTTAACAAATTAGTTAATGTCTCAATTTATTTGATTGCTTTAAAAATAAAAAATCAACAAGTAAACAAATATTTTGTTCTTAGCCTCCTAAACTAAATTAAATTTTATTTTTTAGAATTGATCATGTTCTAATAAATTTTTTGTTGCTGAATTTAAATAATAAAGACATGTTCCGTTCGCAACCTTTGGAGGTTATTTGAAAAGTAAGTCTTTTTTTCGATTTTTAAGGCGTTTGGTTGCAATATGCATCATCTCAATTAAATTCAAACTTCAGTGTTCTTGTTTTCGATGTGTTTTGGTTGCGGAATGTTTTCGTCTGGGTTAAAGGATTCATCTTTGTTAGTTCGTTCTATGTGGATTCCTCTGTTTCTAAATGTAATCTGGCACACAACAAATAAATATTTTTTTTTTAATTATGGAACATCAACTTTTTTTTGATTAAAATTTATGAAAGTATTTTTATTTATTGTTTGTGAAACCCCCTAATGAATTGTCTTTTGTATTTAATGGTAATCTCTTTATTTAAAGTCGTTAACACTTCCCGATCACCTTTATCCGCAAGCAATCCTGTGGTTAATGAACCATCAAATGATGACGAACACCTTTCATACTCAAAAGTTGATGAAAAAGAAGAGAAAATGCTCAGTAAACAAAGTGATTATTATGAGAAATTAGAATTAAGAAGACAAGAAATGATTAAAATTCAAGAAGAAAAAAGACGAGAGAAAGAAAGGAAGATTGTAGA
>DWJA01000042.1:0-14156 GCA_018248675.1 Gesta gesta | reverse complement strand
ATTATCCCTTCGCCGGAATTTTCTCTTAGCTAAAATAAGCTAAAATCTATTCGCTTATACAGTCAGTGAAAATTGTACAAAGAAAGGTATTCTAGCTAAGAATATTTAGTATCGTTCCGGGAGTTTTTTTCCGCCGGTTTTTTTCTCCCCATCCCATTTAACTTGAGGAGCACTCAAAGCGGATGAACTTTACTATAATAGTTATAAGGAGTAGATTAGAGTTTCTGGTTTTTTATAGATATGGCATGGCACGGCCTTACGTTCGAATGACCGGTTTTCAAATTAGCTAGCTTATCAGCCCGGACCTACGACTATCTACTATACAGCAGCGTGATGGTATACTCTCCAGGCCCTCCCCATTGTTTGAGAATCTTTTACAGGCTACCAAGTAGTTGGGCATATAAGAGTTGTACCTATTGTCCGTTTTTATTATTCCGTTTTCTTTGTGTTGTGGTTTTGTACCTAAGTACGAAACCTAATTGAGGTAGCGTTGATAGCCAAGTGGCTTAACAATTCAGCCTCTTACTCGGCAGGTCTTGAATCAAAGTGGTATGCAGCAATTGCTTTCTAAAAAGAGTGATGTGCGCTTTATTGAATAAAATATCACCAGCTGTAACGGTAACGATAAAAATCTATATCTATACATATATATAATAAAACTAACTGGTATCCGGTAACTGGTCGCTGTCTGTACATGGTAAATATATCTAAAAATTCATAATGTTGGCTTTCATGTACTCAAGAGATTCCAAAACAGTGCTTTTTTATTTCGTCTGTATAGCTGTATGTTTGACTACGCTAATCTCAGAAACCAATTTGTAAATAGTTTTAGTTATACATTGTGATGGATTTCATTAAAATTGGTTAACAAATTATGAAGTTATGTCAATTTGTGTCGTTACAATGAATAGCGCAGTCTGGCGGGTCAACTAGTTAGAAATAAAATTTTGAAAGAATACCAATTAAAAATGTGAAAAAAAACATGATAGACAGAAACACAAAAGGTGTATATCTGAAACCTAGAAAATAATCTAAGGAGTCTTTGTAATAAAAAAATTTGGGAAGCTCTGCTCTATACCAAGATAAAGTGTAAGGAGGCGTGCAAAGCAATTACAACTCAGTGCGAATAAATTGGATAAACAAATTTTTATTGGTTCCATTTAAATAAATTGCGTGCTCCTTGGTGTAACTACTCTTAAAATATTACTGACACTGTAAGGCGGCTGTTCGTTCATCAGCTTGTAACGATGTTAAATATTTAATTTTTAACTTATTAAGTAGTCTTACTTTGGGCAGCCTTATACTCCGTACGATCTATTTTGTTATTTTCCAGTAATTAAAAATTGTATTTTAAAACAATGATTACACCGACAGTAGCATTACATGGCTCTAATACTTGTATAATTCAATCGATTTGTAACTTTAAAACGTCCGCGTTTTCGGTTAGCACTGTTTGTATGTACTCGTATGAGTGTATGTGGTATGTCCATAGAAAAAAGAACCATAATGTGGGGTAATGGATGAACTATTACTTCGTGCAATTAAATTTAACCAATAAGTAAGCAAAATGTGCAGTTGTTTGATTTGTAAAAAGTATCGATCAACGTTAGCTTCTCTCAGTACAGCATGGCCTTGGTCTAAGATCCGTTCTCTAATAAAACAAACATGAATTTATTACTCAGTAACTACTCTATCAGTCTAGATATTGTATTATTACTAAAATATTAATCGCAATCGACTGTCATAACAAGAAAATGAATTGTAAGAGTTGAGTAAGGACTATATTTTTATAATGTAGGACCAAGGTTAGTATTAAATGGTAGTACTTAAGAGTACAAAATTATTTTTGTAATGCTTAGAGTTCCAAATAACGTTCTTTCACAAATACCCTCATAAAATTTATATTTTTGAAACAATAACGAACATCACTATTTTTAATCGGTTCTCCAAATCAAATGAAAGATCTGAGAATAAATCATATAGAAAAGTCTGGATAACAGCTGATATGGATCTCATTATCTTAAGGTTTATTACTTGTCATAGTATTTTATGGTGTTTTAAATTGTATTTTGATATATTGTTTATTGCATCTTAATAACAATTGAAAGTCACTTGAGATACTTTATTGAACTGTCAAACACGCGAAGTGCTACCGTAAGCTGGTCTTTATACAAAAGGGTGCAAAAAGCCCGACTTTAAACATGGACAATATTTCAAGTCAATTGACTAAATTTATTATTGTGTTCGCACGTAGAAGATCCTTTTTATAAATATGTTTAAAGTTCGAACATTTCTGAAAGCACTCTTTATGATAATTACATTTTGCAATTAATTTACCACATCCCAATTACTTGGTGACATTCTTTTTGAGAGCTTAAATATTATGTTTGGTTTATTTTGTTTTAACATACTTTTGTTGTTCATTTTAAGTTTATTCTGCCAATTTCCATTACTTTAACACATTATACAATTTAAACTTTTTAACTAGAACCTGATTCTCCATATTCGTAGTGTCTCTTAATTCTAAGTATTTTAACATACTTATACATACATAGAGCAGGCATTTAGTTTGAACTGCAAATTCAAACGTAGTTAAGGAAATGTTTTAACGTTTTATGTGTATAATATTTATGATTACCTAATGCCAGAGTGTTAAATGAGTTATTTATCTTGCCATACAGTGAATGGATAATTTCTCAGTAGTATATAGTACATTTTTTTTAGATAGCGGGAGTTATTTTATTCATTTTTAATTCAAGCTTTCCGACAGTTTTTTTTTCTCGTATGTCGTATTCGTGTGTGTATAAGTAAATAAGAGTGTCAATGTTTTATGCGAGTTCTTAGTATTTTTGAGGTATTATCATTATTTTATCATTATTGTATACTAATATTTTCTTTCTTTTTCTCTTCTTTTGGTTGTGTTTTATTTATATTTTTGTCTATATTTAAAATTTTTTTCGTTTTAAATTTTTTGGCCATTTGAAAGGGGGCCGTTATTTTTTTTAAAAAATTTACTTTTAAATTAATAATTTATTAATTTCATATCTCTGAATTCTATTTTTTATAGCAATAAATAAATCACCATCTCCTTTTGTTATTCCTAAAATTTCATCATCAAAATGCATTTGATTTAAATTTTTCTTATTTAAAAAATCATAAATTACAAGATTGTACTGGTCATAAATCGCCAAAATATTCAAATCAAGTTCTAAAATACCTTTGATGTATCTAATGCTAACACTGACCCGTTCTTTTGTACTGGGACAATATAAAAAAGATTCACTTGTACCAAAAACCAATGTATTTTTTAATTTTAGAAGAGATGTCACACAAAAATCAAGTTGTTGAGATTCTATTTCCGTACTATTAACGATTATCTCCCCGTTTTGCATCACAAAAGTTATTTCTTTATTGTTAAAAATTCCAACGACTTTTGATTTGCCTCTATAAATTTCCATAATTTCACTATCCACAACGAAACAACCACCGGACTCAGTTCCAAAGTAAATTTTATCTTCAAAATCAAACAAACAAGAGATATCTTTACATTTTGAATCAAAAAGTACAGTATCCTTTTCTAAATCCACTACAAGACCATCTTTAGTACATCCTATTGTTTTATTAATTAATCTAATACGATTCTTACCAATTGCTATTCTTTTTAGTTTGTCTTGCTTCTCAAAAATCTCAATAAAAGAAAAATATTTTGATACAAACAACTTTTCATTAACGAAATTTAAAGAAAAAATTGGTCCATCTAAGTTTAATTCTTCTTCAGGAATAGAAGATTCATCTTTTTCGTACTCAATTACAATTTTATTTTCAATTTCCAATTTAAAATCTTTGATTATCTCGTTAAATGAAGTCTGAAATTTATTTTTTAAAAAATAAAATTTATATTTTACTGAATCAGTAGATAGACTGTCGAGATAAGTTTGTAAATTTTCGTGATTAAAAGAAGAATCAACGTGAAGAGTGTGATCCCTCAATGAATTATTTTTAAAATCTACAAGTTCAATTAGGACATTTGGCATATTTGAAGAAATGGGGCAATGAAAAAAACAAAAGATCAAGGGAGATGGTTATTGGTTTACATTGTTTTGTTAGGAAACACGTAGATGTACACGAAGCATGGAAGTTGCTTTTACGATGAACTTGTTGTTTGATGTCACCCACCGTTATAGTAAGTAAGAAGGCTTTAATTGGCATGAGATATCATGTTTATGATTTGGACACCCCGCAACAATTTACTTATTCTTTAAATTGATTCCTCAAAACAATTTTTTTTGATGATTATGAGATGCTGATGCCCGTTTAAACGATTTAAGACAATTAATTGTCCCCCTGAATGACGGAAGAGAACGACAGCTAAAATAAAATGTTTACACACCCCTGGACGAAGTTACGCCTGACATTTAGAAGCCTTTTTAGTAATAAGATAATTCAACCCCTTTTTTTAAAACTTTAATTTTTAAATCACAAAATATTTACTAAGTTTATTGATAAATCATTTATTTTTAACCATTTTTCTTTTTCTTCATATCAGCAATCTGATTTTTAAAACTTACACTATGTTCATGTACAATCATATGTTCTGCTTCTATTTCAGCAAGTCTTGTCCTTTTATTATTCCTAATACTTTGTAATCCATTTTTCCAATACCCGATTGGATCATTTTGAATCGTACACACACCCGCATAAGCTTTAAGTAATCTTTTATACCATTTTGAATTGGGAGAAACCCACTTACTTATACCAAATGTAAGAGAAGATTGAACGTAATCCATTACTTCTTTAATTAAAGTCTTTGGATCATCAAGATATATTACTGTTAAATTACCACATTGGCCTGCCACAGTTGAGTAAAATCTAGGTTGTCCGGGAATAGCAATAGGACATTTATAAACAATGATTCTATTTCCCATACCTAATGTTTGAGGAAATACAAAATTTACTAAAGCACTGGCTCCTACAAACCCGGCTATGTAAGGTGTTTTACAAATGTCAGTTGGAAGTAATTTTAAAGTAATTGGTTCAATTAAAGTTAGACCAGAGTAATCACCAAGTATTTGTACACGGTAAGGTTCCATTGTTACATTAATAGAATCAAAAATATTATTAAAATAGACTTCATTGCCATCAGTTAACCCGTACGTTTTATTAGGATTAATAGAATTCATATAATTTTTGATGTCTTCCATTGCGAAAACATTGGCGTGGATTTTAAAATTTATTACGTAAGTACCATCTTCTTGTTTTTTCTCAAAAATTCTATCTTTTTTAACAGACGTCTTCCTTTTTCCCTTTGAAAAGACTTTGATTCCAGTTACCATCAGAAAATAATAAAAGATAAGCATTTTATTTTGTGATTTTTAACAGTTAAATATTAAAAATTATAAAACTTTTGTATCAAAATGACAGGATTTTGAAATTAAGACGAATGACATTTTAAGGAGATCAATGATCAAAAAGATCAAAGTATTTTAATAATGAAAATAAATTAAAGGGAGTCGTAATATTGAAGTAAAGTTTAGATAACATTTTATTGCACACTCTTGTTGTGTAATGATAGTTAACTGATACCAGGGTATTTTTATTTGAAAAAATAAACAACTTAGATATTACCGAAGATAACAACACTGACAATAAAAGTTTATGTAGTCCCCAAACTGACATCCACACATTAATTGCAAATTTATTTCGCATAAATTAATGCATTTTTCTTATAAAAATAAACACAGCGCATAAAAACTAACTTCAAATTTTTATTTATTGAATTCGATCTTTTTCCCATTTCATCACTCCCTTTTACTTATAAAAATCCCACTTACCAATCCCAAACAGAACAATGCTACAATAATCAAGATAATGATTTTCTTTTTCTTATTGTTTATGCTTTTCTTTACAACAATTTCATAAGGATCATCTCTTTTCTTAAAAATTGATAAAGAACTATCATACTTGCTTCTTTCTTCACTTTCTTGTTTTGATCTAATTTCTTCTGCGGCCATCTCTACTTTTTTGATTAAGAGTTTTTTCTTTTCTTCGTCGTCTTCTTGCATAAACGAAAAAGAAAGTGGTTTAAATTGCGGAAAAGGAGTAAAAGGGGAAAAAGTGGGTAAGGGGAGGTGAAAGGGGATAGGTTAAAAAAGATGAGTGACACATAAGGTGGAAGGAAAATTAGGTGCAATCAAAGGAAAAAAAAAGAGCAACAAAAATTGCATAAACACAGGTGCATAAAATTAAATGCGTAAACGCAAATACATAAAATCATATTAATAAACTTAGATGCACAACGCAGATGCATAAACATAATGTACTTAATACAGATGTATAAAAACAATTAATTTACATAAAATGCAAACAAACTACAAACATTTTAACACAACCTTCCCCTTTTTTTACTTTAAAATTAATTTTATTCAAAATAAGTCCGTTCTATTGGAAATTCAAAGTCCGATTTTTTAGTTTCTTTTTTGATAAAATTCTGTTCTCCCACTTTAAAAGAGTCAGCATAAATCGAATTAAGTGGTGTCCCTTTAAAATCTTTAAGGAAAATTCTAACAATATTTTGAGCTCTTTTAGTTTGTACCTTTTTAATTTCTTGTTGGAGATTAACACATTTTTCTATTGGAATCCCTAGAATCTCATGAAGAGCCACAGGTCCTTTATCTTCTTTTATGCATTTTGTGATACCAGCACTCACATTGAGATGAGCACCTTCTACAAAACTCGAATTGTAATTGATAAGTAAATAATACAAGGCCTTTTTAACATCGTATGCATTTTTGGTTTGATAGAAAGTATCTGATACTCGTCTTACTAAACCTGTGTCATCCAATTGAAGTAAATCAAGTAGAGTGTTTATTGAGTGGTAAGGAATACCTTTCTCATTGGCTTGTTGAATTCCTTCAGAAATCACAGACAAAAAAGTTTTAGTACACACAATTAATTCTTCTGGGTTTTCTATTACTTGCCAATCTTTTAAAATCCTTTCAGAGATACGAGCCACGTACGGTTCCTGAACATTCAAAAAAGGCAAGAGATCCCGTAGAAAACAATTTAAATCAGGATAAGGATAAATTAAGACATTAGCATAAATATTTTCATAAATATCCCTAGGAACATCCCCGAACATCCGTAAAATAGAAAAACACCTATCAAAAGGAGCCTTCCTTAAAAATTCCTGATAATATCTCCCAGATAATTGAGCTACTCTCATAGGTGCCTTTCTTAAATAGTAAAACAATCTCATTAATTTATCATTATCCCAATCTCCTTCAAAAGATTCAATTTGATCTAATTTTAAAAAGCATTCTACAATTAATTCATTAACAGATTCAGTTTGATTAGTTTTTGTCTTAATTTTCGTTATTTTCAAACACCTTTCAAGTATTTCATTAATTTTTTCTTTAGGCAAAGGAAAGGCATCCATAATCCTAATCACAAGTTTACACGAATCCTTATCTAAAAGATCTAAATAATTGATCATTCCCACTACTTCAGGATTTTTATTAAGGACCATAATAGTAGAAGTAACAATAGGATCATCAGAAAGGAGTAAAGATAAATCTAAACCATTATCATTTTCATTCAATTTTCTAATAAAGAAAAGTTGTAAACGTTTAGGCATGTACTTCATTCCACTTTTTAATAGACCAAAGACTTCTTTAGGATAATTTTTAATTAAGACATTAAAAAGGCCATAGACCTCCCCTTCGATTTCTCCCTTTTGATCATCTTCTAAACTTATAAAAATTGATAAAACTTCACTTAAAACAGGTTCAACATAGGCTTCCTTACATTTTTTCCCAAAAAGTTTAGTCCAAAATTCAACCGCCACGATAAAAGTTGAAAAATCGTGGCGAAGTGCCTTAAAAACGTATTCATAAAGATGATTTATATTTGGAAGATCAGAAGGTTTATTCCGGACATTATTAAAGTAAATGACCATCCCAACCATCACAGGCATTCTAGTAGAGAGATCTATTACATCCTGAAGGGGTAAGATATTCCCCATTTCATTTATGAATTCCACAGTTTTCTCTGGACATTCATGGCCTTTCCTAAAAACAATTGAATAATCAAAATCTTTTGGTAAAATACGAATAGATTCAGTTAAAATAGGAATTATTATTTTAACCATATCATCATCAAAAAGTAGCATATACCCCTTATAAACCAAACCAATAGCTTTTTTTAATTCATTTTTCCTTTTATCATTAATATCTGAACTGTAATTCATTTGATAAAGGAATTCATATAAAATTTTATAACCCATTTCCTTTTTCATGGCAAGTAAATCGATTATAATTTGAAAAAAATCAGGAAAGTAATTAGGCCATTCATAAAGACCAAGGACAGCAAAAGAACTAGCAGCTTTATCAGAAGAATCAATTAAGATCACCCCCTTCATAAATTCGATCTCTTGAGTTAGTTGAATATTATTAATTTTTTTAATTTTAATTCGTTCTTCAACAACCTTAAGAGCATACAGTTTCATTTCAGGGATTGGAGATTGATATAAAAGAGAAGTTTCTGTTAGATCCGGGGCATTAATTAACAAATTGATTTCTGATTCTATTTCTTGAATTTTATTTGGATTTTCAGTTAATTCTTCAAAAAGTTTTTCTAAATTCATGGGGATTAAAATAAAAAATAAGATTTTAAAATAAAAATGGGAATAGAAAGGGGTGGGGTGTATATTAAGGGGAGATAGGGGGGTATAGTATATTAGGGGGGAGGGTACTGTATACTAAAGGGGGGTACTGTATATATTGGGTATCTTTAAAGGGGTTACGTATTAAGGGAATATGAAGGAATTAAGGGAAGTCTTAAATGAGAAGATCCAAGGTGATAAAGGCTTAAGTAAGGTCTTTAAGGACTCAGCCCATTTATCTTATAAAGAACCCCCCCCCCTCCTTTTTATTGGTCCCCTTTCCCCAAAACTTTTAAGATCCAATAGAACTCTCTCCTGACCAATCAAAACATTTCCCACCTTTTAATTGGTCAAAAGGAACATCATGTTTTTTATTTAAACACTTTATTTCCTTTTTTTTTATGAACAACGATGTTTTTAGAGAAGTTTTAAAATACGTAGGAAATTCAGTAGACCACAAGAAAATCGATAAACTTTTAATATCAAGCCCGAATATGAAGAGAAAATTAGAATTTGTTTCCAAAACCATTGAAACAAAATTAAAGACCAGGCCTTCCCTGGACGACTTAAGAGAAAAAAATATCTTAAAAACAGAAGAAGATTTAATTAAAATTAAAGAGAATAAAGAACAAGTTAATAAACTTTTACAGAAGGAAGGACATAAATTTAAAGATAGTAAAGTAGCACCTTCTATTTCAAATTTAGTAAAAAAAATGGATTTTGAATATAAAAAAATATTGATTTTGCATAAACTTGGGATAAATAAAAAGTAGAGAGGGAAAAATTGAAGGGGGGGGTTATAAAGAATAGGTATAAGGTAAGGAACTAAAGGGGTTAATTAAAGGTTTTATTAAGGGCTATACCCTATATCTACCCTTAATATCGCCCTATTCCTATTTACATCTCTTTATTCCCCTTTACTACACCCCCACTATATCACTACCCCCCCCCACTTACACCCCCTTTATCTCCACACTTCTATTCCTTCACTTACTTCCATTTCTTTAATTTTCGTCCTTTCAATTGTTAAAAGTTTTAATTCCTTAAGTTTTTCTAAGTTATTTATGCGTTTTAAATTTGCATTATCAGAAAGGAGTAATGTTTTAATTCCTGGGGGTAGTAAAGAACAGTCTATTTCTTCTAATAAGTTATTTTGTAAATCTAATAAAATTATATTATTTAATTCTATTTTGTTATTAATTTTTCTTATTTTATTGGATCCCAAATACAATTCCTTTAATTCATCACAACCTTTTAAAAAATTAATATCTTCTATTTCATTTACAGCTAAATCCAAAATTTTACAAAATTTTAAATTTAAAACGCATATTTTACTAATATCATTAGCTATCAAATACAATTCATTTAAATTAGGAGGAAGATTAGAGATATTCTTTATTAAATTATAACTTAAATCCAGGATTTTACAAAATTTTAAATTAGAAATCCCGGAAATTTCAGAAATTTTATTATCCGATAAATCCAAATAAATAATATTTAAATTAGAAATAGAAATATCTTGGATTTCATTTCTCCTGAGATCGACATGAGTAATGTTTTCTTCTATGAAAGGGATTTTTTTAAGTTTTTGATGTGATTTGTTAAGGAACATTTGGAGAAATGGGGGGTGGTGTTGATGAATGTGATAGTGTGTGAGGGGGTGAAGGTAGGGGAGAAGATGTATGGGGGGAGGATAGTAAGGGGGTTAAGAGTCGCATAAAAACCCCTTTCTACGCATAAAAGAAAAAGAAACTGTGCATAAAAACTCCTTACTACGCATAAAAACTTAACTTTTTATTTTTCACCTTTTTCACCCTACAAGTCCTACAATCCCTTTAAACAACGGCCTTATAAATATCATAAACAGTAATCCAATTATAGCCAACCCTATCACAATCCATAAAGCGTATTTAAAAAACATTTTCCATTTGACACCCCTTGAAATTTCCTGGTGTTCCTCCGTAGTCTTTTTTAAACCAAAAGTCTGTTTTTGGAGTCCTTTCTCCATATCCCCCAATTCTTCAGTTTCCTTTAATCGATCTTTTAGTTTGTCTTGGGTTTCTTTTACTTCTTGTTCTATCTTCTTTGTGACTTCATCTCCCATTTCTTACAAAATTTACAGGGTTTTATTTATGCGTTTTAGATTTGATCAAAAATGAATTTAAATATTTACGGATGGTAAAGGGGGTGGTCGTGGGGTAGGTTGGGTTTACTTATGAAATACGGGCAGGTATTCCTTAATAGGGTCTACTTCTACATTAATCTACCTTAACCTTCCTAAACTAACCTCCCTCTTAATCTTCCCCTATTCCCTATATCCCCTCAAAGATATTCTCTATGGCTTTATAGTTTATTTTACTTGATATTCTTTTATTAAGGGATTTTAGTACATCAGATACAGTATTGTACTGTTTATTCTTCCTTCTCCTTTTTGGTTTAATTACGATTTTCATTTTCAAAGCCTTTTCTTTTAAAAAATCCTCATACATTTCATTCCAAATAGCCGTTCTTATTTTAGATTCATCTTCAGTAAGGAGATCTGAGTCATCAAAAAGGGGGTCATAATCCTCGTTTTCACCATTATTTTCATCATTACTCTCTTCACCCTTACTCTCTTCCCTATCCTTACCCCCTTCCCTACTATCCCTACCCCCTACGTCTATCTCCTTTATCATTTCTTCTATTCCCCCTTTCCTTCTTCCTCTTTTCTTTATTATTGGTGGTTCTTCTTCTTTTTCTATCCATTTTTTATTAAAATCTTCTATACTCAATTCTGATGTCTTTGTATTTTTTATTTCTTCTAATCTTATTTTAATTGTGGTTTCTGCTACGTGTACTACTTTTGATATTTCTAGTATAGACCTCTCTTCATTATAAATCCGGGATGCTATTAAAATCGCGGCCCCACATAAATTATTAGGTCTTCTCCCTGTACTAATCCAATCCCTATCCATCCTACTTACTATCCTTAAAGCCATTGGTCCTATTTTTGGATTTTTTAATTTAAGTTTTACAATAAATCTTTGAATATAAAGAGAAGGATCTACTTGAGGGATTTGTAATCCTAGAACTTCACAAATTTTAGTAAAAGATCTTCCTATCTTAAATACATCTAAATTTAAAGAAGTAGAGAAATCTATTAATAAATGGGGAGTCTTTTCTAATCTACAATTACAATAAATTACAGCACTAAGAGTGTACAACAAACTTTTCCCTTTTGATAAATTGTAAGGAAGTAAAAGACGATAAAGTCTATAACTTAAATCTATGAAATAGGTAGGTAGACCCAAATTTGAACAAATATTCCTAATGGTATTCTTAATATAAAAACTTGAATCTACGTATTGAGTCCCGACTTGAGTAGATTCCAAATCAATGATCTTCCCAGTTAAAGAACTTTTAATACCATCATCCGTAAAATTAATAGAAGAAACTATGATATTCTCTTCAAGAACCATCCCACAAGAAGTACAAAAAGAGACACCTTGGACTGTATCTACTTGACTTTGATCTGAACCACAATTATTACAAAGGGACATTTCTATGGGAGGGGTGTATTGTGGTAGGGGGTAGGAGTAAAAAAGGAGGGGGGTAGGAGTAAGAAAGGGGAAGTATGTGGGAATGGATGAGTGGGGGTACATAAGAGTGAGGGTATTTGGTAATGGAGAAGGGCAGGGGTAGACAAGCCCCCTTTTTAAACCACCTTCACTTATCCCCCCTCCTATCCTATTCCATACCCCTCCTCTATCCTACCACACTACACCCCCCTTCCCTTACAAAACAACAATGAAATCCGATTTAAATATCAAAATCCTTAAACTTTCTATTGCTGAAATCGTAATGCAATCCGGTTTCGAGAGAATTTCTGAACAAGCTTTAAATATTTTGGGTGATCTCTTTAAATTTTATTCTGAACAAATTTTAGAAAAAATTAAGAAAATGAATAAAGATCATAGTTTTAGTATTAAGTACTTAATAAATGAATCTTCTCTTCCTTCTTATCAAATTAATGAATTAATATCCTTTCTTAATACTCAATTATCTTTAAAGAAATCCCTTGGTGTTAAAGAAGAAGATGAATCCCTTCTCCATACCCTTAAAGTTATTCCTAAAAGTGTAGATCTTAATAATGTCCTAAGGAGTACATCTTCTTTTAATTTAATTCCTAATTTAAAAAATGGAAGTTCTAATTTGAATTTGGAACTTGATCCAGAAATGGAGAAATTTATAAAAGAAAATTTAAAAAGTAAAAAAGAAGGAATGATTAAGAAAGAATATAAATATAACTTAATAGAAATAATAAAGGGAATGCATAATAAGGAAGGGGGTGGGGGTAAGGAAGGGGTGATGGTAGAGAGAAGGAAAATATTTAGAAGATAAAATTAAAAAAATAAAAATATTATTGGGTATACGTAAAGGGGGGTATTCTAAGGGAGGGGGCTTACTTGATCACCTTATCTTGAGGGGGAGGGGTATTCTAAAGAGGGCTTACTCAAGAGGGGGTTACTTAATACCCCCCCCCTTCCCTTAAAAATTTCATTTCTTTTTCTGATATTCCTCTAATTTCTTTTTTAAATCATTTAAAACATTTTGAAATCTTTGTTTTAAAATTGGATTTAAAGCATCTTCTACTCTTTTTTCTTGTTCTTTAATTTGATTTTTAATATTTAAAATTGTTTCATTTTCCTTAATATCTTCTCCTATATCCTTACTCATAGCATCATTCTTATCCCTATCCTTAGCATCCTCTCCTTTAGCATCTCCCTTACTCACCCCCTCTTCTATTTCTACTATTAAATTACTTATTTCATCACTATTCTCTTCTTTTATTATTTCTATTTTATTAGCTTTCTTGTCCCTTTCTAAAATCTCTTGTACTTTACTTTCTATTTCTTCTAAATCTTGATATTTTACACTTTTTTTCTTAAATCTCCTACCTTTCACAAATTTAAGAGGAGGACTTAATCCCGAAATACTCAATTTCCTTTTCTCATCTTCAAAATCATAATTTTCATTAGGATAAATCACAATTAAAGTAGAGACATCACAAATTTTATAAAATTGTTTAGAATCTAAAGTCTTTTGGGATTCTACAACACAAGGGAGTTGGATTGAGATACCCGGGTATATTTTATCTTTATAAATTAATTTAAGTTTATCATTGTCAATTCTTTCTATTTTGGATTCGTGTAAATTAATTGGATCTAGGAAATCTTTAGAGAAGCGTAAAATGAAGTGGTGTTCCATAAGAAAGGTAGGGGGGGGGGTGTGTAATGTGGTTGGGGTGAGGGTAGAGAGGGGTAAGGGAGGGAATGGTAGGGGGATAAAGGTAAGGGTGAAGCAAAGGGTAGAGGGGGGTAGGTAGATAGGGGACTTGGGAAAGGTAGAGGTGTGCATTGGAAGATATTTTTTAAATAAAATTTTAAAATCCTAATTTCCCCTATCTACTTTAACTTCCTTCACAACCCCCCCCCTACATACCTCCCCTTCCTTACCA